>JAZHYW010014072.1:0-194031 GCA_037355805.1 Ixodes ricinus
TTTTTTTAATAATCGTTCACGGATTTTTTTTTTCATTCAAAAGCTTTCTTATTTTAGAGCAACACGGTTTTGTTTCAGGGATGCCAACAACCACAAATCTGCAACGGCCTCTCGTGTTTTTTGCAATCAATGCCAACTCGATGTTGCTTATTTCGACTTAAGCGAGGCTTTTGACCTGGTCGATTGTAGAATATTATTAACCAAGCTTTCTCATCATATCTGTCTGCGGAACCTTATAGTTCCACGGCATACATAATGAACTAAGGCGCCTCAGGGCTCTATTGTAGGTCCCCTCCTATTTTCTATGTCTGTTAACGATGTCTGCCGTGCCACCTCGCATTCATCTTTCTTACAGTACGCTGATGATATTAATATATATCGCAAAATTTGAACACTTGACCACTGCATAGGCTCCAAGACGACACGAGTTCATTCAACGATTAGTGTCCAGCAAACAAGCTTCCCTTAAATCGTGCAAAAAACTGAAGTGATGACGTTTTCTCGAGAAACTCATAACGTCTGTTTGTTTTATCGTATTTGTGGAGATTTATTTTCTCGCTTGAGTGGCATACGAGATCTCGACATTACATTTGATTCAAGCCTCCGATTTGACGACCACGTAAACAACATAGTTGCAGCGTCTTTACAAGCCTTGGGTTATATATACGCGTAGCATGTTACTCAAAAGACAAGTTTGACAACCCATCTGCCTTGCTGACACGCTATTTTTTATTCGCTCGTTCTGAGTTAGAATCAGTGTTGTACGAAACGGTGTTCCAAGGAACGGCGTTCCTGAAACGCATTCATTTTAGGAGGAACGAAGGAACGCCGCCGTTTCATTTTGCATCGGTGGAACTTGAACAGGAACTCGTTACGTTTTACTGGAACGGAAAAAGGAAAGGCGTTCCTTCGTTTCGTCCAGTGTTTTTTGTTTTTTTAATTTCAAAGAGGGAAATTCTAAAAGCATAAAAACAATATCTTTACAAAGAGCAGAATCTCGATAACTTCTTGGTTAATTATCTTAGGGTTTATTTTGTGTGGTCCTCGTTTAGTAACAGTCAGGTCCAGGAGAGCTAGTGGACATTGATTCTTTTTTTAGTGCCCGAGACTCCGGTACAAAAAGCAAAACTTTTAGTCAAAGAAATTGACACAGAAAGAGGGACGTTTCAAACTCTTTTTTTTTTTTTTTTGCTTCCATGAAGTCTTATACACCCAGATATCTAAGGCCGACTACAGCCATCACTGAACTTTCACAAAGAAACCTAGAGTTACAACAAAAGAACAGGTTATCATACATCGAACGCACCTTGTATCCCGAACATTGGTCACTTAAAATATACACAAATATTAACCTTTATTTCATTTCCCCTCGTCCCCCACCTTTAAACTGAACAACAAATCAAACCTTCACGAAGAAGGACTTGTAATTTTCAAAACTTACCTTCCAAAAGCCCTACCCCCTTTTTCCCTTGCTCGTTATGCGGACAGCAACATCGAGAAGCAACTGCTGTTAAGCTCGAAAAGTGTGAGCGTAAAAAGTGTGAGGTTGTTGTAAAACGCTCGTACAATGTGGGGTAACAGTATGTTGGGCTCGTCTGAATTCGCCCACTACAAACATGAAGATGGTTAAAAGCTGAGATTTTAAAGGTGAATACTGTAAACGACTTAACTTTTGCAAGGACCTAATTTTCGCGAATTTTGCGAATCACCTATAATTCTTGAAAATTAGGTCCCGCGAACAATTCCGGTAAAATGTAAACATATTGGAATCTATATTGAGATCCCACCGCGTCGCGAAAATTAGAACCCGCGAATTATTTAAAAACTTCAGCTTAGACCAAAATTGCGAAATATTGAGCCCGCGAAAAATAAGTCGTTTACAGTATATCAACAAATGAAGCCCTGCTTACACTTGCTTTTGTCTCCTGGTGCCCTTCCATCACTGCATTCAAATTCGTATGTTGCCATTTGATGGGATAGATTAAAAAAACAAAACAAAAATCAGAAAAATACAAATGTGACGTATATGTAACGACACGTTCCATTTTTTTTAACTGTAACGGGAACGAGTTCCTTTTTTCCATATGGAACTTGTAACGGGAACGTGTTCCAATAGGGGGTATTCACTGGGCGCCATATTTGAGGTAACTGCTCACAGCGCATGCCCGGGAAGAGTTTCCCGTCAGCTCTCGGGCAACCGCAAGAGAAGAGGGGAACGCGAAATCCTCTTATCACCGGGACTCTCCTCTGTAGGTTCCAGGCTTCTTCAAACGTCGCTATTCTCCCCCTAGAAGATTATAGAAGATTAACTTGCCACTCAAAATTCGTACAAAAGCATCTTTCCCTCTCTCTCTTCGCCTGTGGTCAGAAAGCAGCAGCGAGCTCACCTATGACGCCCAGTGAATACTCCCTATAATCCGAAGGAACGAGGAACGAGCTTTCGTTCCTTTCCTTGAGGAACGTGTACAACACTGGTGACAATACGCATCAGTTGTGTGGAATGACATCTGCAACACTAAGTAGTTAGAACTAGAACCAGTGCAAAAGAAAAAGAATGCATCTCCACTTTCAAATGTCGGTATTTGAATGAGGGTGAGCCTCACCGGAACTATGAGACTAAACTGGGACGCGCCTTATACTTACCTTACATCAACGTCGGGAGAAAGCGGACTTGTTCCATTTTATAACCCTGCAGGGTTGGATTGATTCTTCAGATCTCTTATCTGAAGTGTGTATTGGGGTCCCGGTTGTGTCTAGAGTAAATGGCTCGAAATCTATATTTTACTCTTCTAGAAATCGTAGTCAACTCAACCAAACATTCAGACTGTTAAAAGTGTTATAGCAGTTAGAACGAAGAACTGGATATTTTAACTCCTGCAATCAGAAGTTTGATAAACAGATGGAACTCCTGTTTGAGCCGGTACGGAGCTAGGTAACCCGAATTTAACGAACTGAAAGTCTAAAATATTTTGCCTGTGCAGTTGTTTCTCTTTGATATATATATGAAATGTATTTTCTTTACGGCGCTGAAATCAACACTAATATGTTCTGTCTTGAAGCCCTCTACTCAATGTCTTCAACTTCCGATAGTATATAAATATAGACTGTAAATGGCTTAAACTTATTAGTGTGAAGATGTGATAGGTAATTATTTTCTTGCGTTCATGCCGTGCACATTAGACTGTATTCTACTCGGTGTGCAATAGATTATCAGCCCTATTCACCATTCGTGACTAACTAGCCCTGGTTTTAAAGTTAGTATCGCGTCTAAGTAGTCGCCAACTAAGAGAAAAAATCAGCGACTAAGTATCGACTAGTTCTGCGGTATTCACGAGCGCGTAGCGAGCGGGTGACTATCTAGTCAGAACTAACAAGCGGAAGTGACGTAAAAAGATAGGTCACGCAAATGCATACTTAAACGCCACTGCGTAAATGGGTATTTTATCGTATAAAAACTTAATCTTTAAGTGTTTATCAGGAAAAAAATGTTACAATGAGAGACAAATTGTCCGAGACAGAGTTTTACAAAAAAAATATTTAAAAACAACGCCAGAGAGAAACACGTAAGCCGCATTGCCAGCGACATAAACAAATATGCAAGCGCCCGTAAATGCGTTTTTTCTCGTCGTCCCAGCCCTGCTGAGATCTCTTTAGAGGTATCTCTGACCGCTGAACATGGCTATTCACACAATATTTGCTCCTTCAATTCTTTCTAGATGTGTCTCCCAGCGTTCCGAGACAGTATAAGTGCTTCGTTAGCGCTGGCGGTCAGCGGTGCTACGAGTCGGCCATGGCCCTGAGCCACTAGTCACCCGCTAAACACCGGCTAAACTAGCCCTAACCCATGACTAAGATTTGTTAGTCGACTTCTTAGTTGCGCTGAGCGACTAGGCATTAAACACGACCGGTGAATACCAAGCGCTCACTTAGCGGCGACTATCGCTCGCCACGTGATCATTTTAGTCGCTGACGTCACTAGTCAGTGGTTAAACAGGCGCTACTCGCGCCTGGTGAATACGGGTGTATATGTATGTATGCATTATCCATGTGTTAATAGTTGTGTAACTTGTGTTTTTGTATTTGTGTGATCAGTTTATGCGTAATTTGCAGTGTACGTTTCGGTGTGCAAGCGCCATAACCGTATTGTTCCTGACCAGCTAATAATATTTATTCCTGATTTTTTTCTTCTTCTTCTTCTTCTTCTTATTATTATTATTATTATTATTATCATTATCATTATCATCATCATCATCATCATCATCATCATCATTGTTATTATTATTTAGGTATGCAAAAGCTACTTCTTGGCTGGCGTAACCCTTTTGGAGTTCCACTCAGGCTTGCGAAGCAATATATTATTCACCAAGATTTTCTTTTTGCGCTTTAGCAGTTTTGACAAGATAAGTCCGGCGGCTTCCCGTGGTTTTTCAGTGGGGAAGGCTCTGGGGCTTATTTAGAAAAGCTTCAGCCTTTAAACTGATATTGATGGCTTCGTGGGACGTCGAATGCATCGCGGCCTCGAAATTCATCTCGCTTCTTTCAGCATGTCCCCGTTCTAGTGCAGTTTTTATGCAATAATATCCCTCCCGCTTTTTCTTTTTTTTTTGTTTCGGTTCTGAAAGTTATATAAAAACGACGCCGCTCCTATCATAGTAGAAATACAAATACATACGGGCGCAAAAACATCAATTCCAAAACACTTGATCCTTTCTTTTCTTTTGTTTACTTATAGTATTGAAGCTTTGCAGTATTGCTGCTTTGTGTTGTATATCTGTTTGACTGATTTTACTGCAACACCCCTATGTAATGCCCTCTGGGCCCTTAGAGATTCTGAAAATAAATAAAGAAATAAATGGTAAGCAAACTCCACGGCAACATGGCGGTGCCCGGCAACAGTGTCGAAGTGTTCGATGTTGGGACAATGCGGAGTTTTCGTATATCGTTTTTGCCGTCCCGCAACGCTGTCCGGAACCCGCTATGATACCCGGAACGCTACAGTCAAGGCCATTGGCGCGCAGGCGCAGTAGGGGCTTCTTCGTTGCGGAGGGCTTAGCGGAGAGGGAAACGCGGTCTACGAAAACTCCCCATCGCAGCCTTGGAAAGAGCAGTCCCCACCGCTCCCCAAAACGAAAAAGCAAGTTCCGCGAGCGGAGAACCGGATACCCCTCGCCGAGTGGCGCGAGCGAACACGTGACCCTCACCTCCTTTCTCGGCTTCTGATTGGTCGAGACTCACCGCAGCGCTCTCAAACGTGTTCAAACGCGAATGTGCGTATGGGACTTTACGCTTTTAGCCTGAGTGTCTTCTATTGGCGTGGCAATGAAAAAAACAACGTTTGCCCATACTGGAAGTGACGACATTCAAGATGGCGGCGCCCTTGAGGGAAAGGTGTATACGCTATGCTGTCAAGACGTACATAAGTTCTAAATACCAAAAGCAGTCTTTTGTTCCCCCACACAAAGATGATCAATGAGTTTCAATTTAGTTTATAAAGTATTTCTTAGAATGAATTGAAACTCAATATAAACTCAACGTCTAATGAGTTTGATCAAAAGAAAATATCGATTCTGTTAGATTTACTCATTAGGAATGCAATTGAATTTGTTAATCAGAAACTCAATATCGATTTTATTGAATTTACTCATTAGGAATGTGATTGAGTTCGGTCATGAAGCACTCATATATATACATATATATACATATATATATATATATATATATATATATATATATATATACATATATATATATATATATATATATATATATATATATATATATATATATATATATATATATATATATATATATATAGGGTTGTTCAAGTCACCAGGCTCGATCTAAAATAGACCGTAAAAATCTACGCCTGCACGTAGCCATCTATCAATACGAACGCCAAACACACCCCGCTACTGGAACCCTGTCGTCTGCGTTGCTGCCCGCCGTAGACCATGGCAAGTTTCTTTGCCCTATTTTTTACAGAAAGAGAGCTACGCTTTGTAATTTTACAAGAAAAAACCGACCTGTGAATTACACCTTTGACGAAAAGTTTAGATGGCTACGTGCAGGCGTCGATTTTTACGGTCCATTTTAGATCGAGCCTGGTGACTTGAGCCACCCTGTATATATCCTATTTTGAATTTACTCATTACATACGCAAACTAATGTTATCATCAAGAACTCAATATCCATCATATTGAATTTACTTATTACATTAGCAAATGAATTTCATTATTAAGAGCTCAATAGTGATTATTTTAAGTTTACTCATTAGATATATAAATGTGTTTTGTCATTCATTATTTTGAGCTTAGTCACTGTACATGCACTTGAGTTTTATTACGTGACAGAAATTTCTTTGACTCCTCATTAGAGATTCAAACGAGTTTTTGTCATTGAGTAGTTGACATCAGCTGGTTGGCGCCCCTTGCGGTCGAGGAACCCAGCAAGGGCACAGCTGCCAACAACCCTGAGTACACCTATGTCTCTCAGAATAAACATATTTCCTCAGATTCATTTGTGCAAGAAATGAAATCCAAAACTTTTGACAGCTTCGAGAGCATAGCGTGCACTTAACTGTTAAGGTCACTGACAAGGTGAGGACGACAGGGAGGAGCGTCACTTGTCTGCCCTCAAGCTTGAGCATAACCTCCTCTATACTCACAAAGCCTGGCAGTTCGACGACGGAGCCACAGAGTGCCCGGTCTCAGATTTGGAGCGTGAGGACCTGGTAGTACAGAGCATTTCTCGGGAAACCTGGTCGTCAGCGCACAGCTTTTTCAGCGGCGAGGACCCGAAACATGGTTTTCAAACCCCACGAGAAAAGAAGCGGTAGCGCCAGGTGCGCGAGAAGCACGAGCGGACATTCCATCGCTCGAGAGAAGTGTGTTTCGGCGTTTCGCCGCAGCGGAGCGCCCGTCACCTGGCTCTCCTCTCATCCGTTGTCTGCCGCTCTACGTTTTCAAATTCGACGGCCGCGTCCCGTGGCGATCTGCCAGACTTTGTCAGTATAGAGGAGGCTATGGCTTGAGTCTCTCCCTCGACAACGCTTCAACGTCTTATGCACATCAAGCGCTCACGCGAAGTCGAAACAGGGTGAAAGGCATGGAGCGCGTGCTTAAGACCGGGTGTTTGAGATACACGCCATGCCGTTTTCACCCTGTTCGTGACTATAGTGGCATCAGTGAGCCTATTATACTAATCACTTCGTAAAGAAAAGAAGCAGTAAAATGTTTTAAAGCGAGCAACTACCGTGTTTTGTCTGGTCCTGAGTGGTGCCATGCAGAGAAGCGATAGCATAGCGGCTAGGAATCACTTTGTTGATTTAGCGACTGCACTGAACGGCTATTGTTTGTACCAATGCTTTATTAATAATGGATAGTGTCCAATGACGTCAAAACACTCTTTGTCATTTATCAGACTTCAGAGGAGGGTATAGCAAACTGGGAACCTTATCCAATGCTGAGGTGGTCACCGCACACATGAACACCTTTCATATGCAGGGTATATTAGTCGGTGGAGTAGTAAAGGGGAGTGTGATTAGTGTGTTGTGAATGCATTATGGTGTCTGTGTTCATTTCCTTCGTGTGCCTCATTTCGTCTATGCTTCATGCTTGAAGGTATTATAAGGATCACAAAAACTGCGCCGACTTTACTTAAAGGGGGACTCAAGCGGTTTTTGGGGAAGCTACTTTTTGGTGCGATGGCGTTAAGGAAGTGTCAGTGAATGAGTATCTTCAGTTTTAGAAGGCAGAACCACCTATTAATCACGCAGGAATAAAATACGTGCGGACTCTTTTCTGTACTTGCGAGGACCAATGAAATTATCGTATGTTTGAAAATTTTGGCGGCCTTTCTTTCCCCGCTGCGTTGGAAACAACCGCAGCGGCAGACCAATCACAGGTCGAGGAGAACTGGTGGCGCGCGTTGCATGCCGGTCGTGCCGGTCGCGGGCCGGCTTCTTCTCTGCGAACATGGCGTCGGTGGTGATCGTTGGCGTGGTCGGCGTGGTGGAAGCTCATCGTTCCGCGTAAAAGCGCTATCCTTGACTGTGAATTTTCGTCGTGTGTCGCTATGATAACCCAGCACGTACTAGAAGGGAAGATCCACCTACTCGTGCGGCGATGTCGTGGCGGCGCTCTCAAGACAGCAGAAACGCCCGTGCCGTCATGTTTGTTTACTTCGACTACAGTGGTGCTTTCTAAGCATTTGTGTCCTCGAACATCGCCCGGATTTCTTATTTGGCGCATTTCATGCGTGTGCTCAAGTTCAAGGTATTACTGGCGCGTACCGTATAAAGGATGCGAATTTTCACGCGTTTTCATCACCGGAGAAAAGTGATTAGTGTTAGCAATCCTGAACGCTCGCAACGTCTATCTGATCACGAAATCATATTTCTACGTTGCTATATCGCTGCTAAGATTACATTGTCTTTTATAATCGTAGAAAAGGCGTGTGGCGATATTTGTACTATTGTAATGTCGTGTATTAGAGTCGTGATCGTCCAAGACGGCGTACTGCATCTTTTATTTTCTTTTTTCATCCACTGTAGCCTGCAAGCCTATCAAGAAAAAATAATAATAAAGCTTTTGGCTATAGAAAACTGTCTGTCTATATTCTGTTACGGCATTGAATAGCAGTGCGTCCCCTTTTAGAGGGGCCGCTGAAACAGCTCCCTGCTGACGACCCGCTGCGCTTGTAGTGGTTGCAGGTGTGCGTACGCGCGGCGCTGAGCGGTCGTTCCGGTCGCTCCGGTTGCAACGGACGCAGTCGTAAATACGCGCTCGTTGCACATGTCTGAACCAGCCTTCCCTCCGTCCTCCCGAGGCGAAAGTCAACGTGGCGACATCGCTTGACATCACGTACCAGAGGTAACGCTGCGATGTCAAACGTTGGTTTAGTTAGGACTTGCCCAAACCGCAAATCGAAGAACGCCCGAAAAGGTCTGCGTTTCGTCGTCCTCGGAACCCGAACATGACTCCGAAGCGCTGCTATCGTCCACATCGCACGTCGGAGTGGCGTCATAGGAAATCATCCCCAGGTCGGCTGTCCGCCGAAGAATTTCAACCTCTAACGGCGTCAGGTCCTCGAGCGTGGAGAACTCCGCCATGATCGAAGCTCGAATGACAAAGAGGTTCGGCCGATGCGGCTACCTCGGGATCACTGCGCGACGGAACGTCGTCCAACGCCATTGGCCCGAGATCCTTTTGATAAGCGTGCGAGGACCAATGAGAGTGGTTTCGTTTTCGGATGGATCCGAGGTTTGGCGGCCTTCAATTACATTTTTATTAAAGAAATAATCACCGTATGACTATACTTTTTGGTTTTTAGGGATACTTAGGGCGTCTAAATTCAGCTGTCATCATCAAAACACGAACTCAAAAACCACTTGAGTGTCCCTTTAACAAGATAAACAATTTAATCAAACGTTTCGCGCCTCCCATGCGGGGAACATCATCAGTGAAACCTTCAAGCAGGAATGAGCGAAAAAGCTCTGGTAGATGTCGCTTAAGCCTCGTTTGTAATGCTTGTCTAGGAACCTTAAGAGGTAGTCACGATACCTGTCTCACCTAGAACTATGCATTCATTGACCCTGACGTCATTTATCAGCTCTCCGGTCACAACGAGAGAGAGGGTAAGGAGGAACTGCCCTCGCATTGGGACACTCTTTTGTGTGTCCCAGACGTGGCTATTGTCCCTCTAGAGGATTATGGAAGGTTAGCCCGTCACTTAAAATTCGTACAAAAGCAGCTTTGCCCTTAGTTGCGGTGGCCCGATGGCTGGCGTGCTTCGGGCGCTTCGGTGGCGGGAACGGCTACGACATCCTCTCGACGTCAGCCTCGCCGCAGCTTTGCTCGTCCCGAGACAATTTATGCCAAGATTCCGCCAGATGTCACATGATCTCCACTGGCTGCTCTCCGAGCGCTTGCCAGAGTGGGCCGTTTATACCGAATAACACATCCATCAGGCTCGGAATACAAACGTGCGATTGTCATTTACGGATATTGTGGATCATATTCAGCCTATTTCTGAACACAACGGGTATATTTCAAATTTCGTTAAGCATCCCTTCAAAGCCGGGGCCACACTGTTATTCATCATTCCAAATCCAATCTGCATACAGATTCGAACGCGACTCAGCGCCAGATCCGTGCTTCGAATGCCGCCTGGCAATGAGTTCAAGAAGGAAACTTGAACGCGGCATTCGAAACACGGATAGTGCGGTGACTCGTGTTTGCAGACGGTCTTTTGTATGATCTACGAGCAGTGTGACCCCGGCTTTATACTTTCAATAGAAACTCGTTTAATTGTGTTTTTCTTTTTTTGTAGGAGCCCCGACGACCAAATTTGTCAAGAAGTACTTCGTGCGGCGCATAAACTCTGTAAAAATATTATTTTTCAATTTTTTTTTTTTTTTTGAGGGGGTGGGGGTGGAGGTGTTATTTGAGCGTCACTGCGTATTATCAACCGGTTGTGTCCAGCGTTAAAAGATGCTGTCCGTCGGCAAAGCTCACGATGCCTCTCGCTTGCGCGAACTAAACCCGCTCCTCCCGAATACTCGTCACTCGTTGGCGGAAGCGCCATCTTTGTTGCACGCTGCGGCCGCTCGCCGAACTACAGTTGCGGAGACGCGCCACAGCGCGCGCAACGCGTGGAGCGCGCTCTCGTCGACTGGTGACGAACGTCGGGGATGAGTCGGGGTCTGTCTCGGGAACGTCCAACGAAGTATTCGCTCTTTCTCGAGTGAGTTGAGACGTGGTGGCGCTAGTGTGCAAAAAGTCCCCAACACGACTTCCGGTTCAGAACTAGACGGGCGGGTTTCGCAGTATTTGCGAAGTCAGATATACACGCTATATCTTCTGGAAATGGCCACTTATGGCAGTGTCATACTTAATTCAGTCTGATATATATACAATACAATGACGAGTCAAAAAATTTGAAAATATACGGGAGCCAGAAGTGTGCTGGGACTACGCATTAGGTGGTACCACCGAGTTTGTTGCGAAACAAAAAGAAGGGCGAATATGAAAACGCGCATGATTCAGCTCGGTTTTATTTTAATATCGTGCATCGACATCAGCCCTCACCTTCCGGTGAACTCTGCAAACATTTTAATATAGTGCATCGACATCAACTCTTACCTTCCGCTGAACTCTGCGGGAATGACAGTTGAATCAAAGCCGAATATCGGCTCACCTTTAAGCCCCAAAGCCCCAGTGTCACTGATTGTACATAATACAAGAGACATGATGCTTATATACATGGTAACATAATTATCTGCGAAGACGGTGCAAGAATGTTTGCGTCACATATGTGCATTATTCACACACGACTGCAGGCCGTCTTTTTGTATGGTGTATTAGCGGTGGGACTCTGGTTGTATTGTGTCATATGTTAGAGCATTTCTAACATTGACCACGTAATAAAAAAAAACGGCAACAAAAAAAATACCGTACCAAAAAAAAAATTCCAAACCCGAAAATGGAGTTGGAAAATGTTCCTGAAAGTTAGGCGACGAAGGAAGCGACACCCAGTCACGTTCGCGGCTATCATTCCAAGCTCCAATTTACTGTCACCACCAGGAGTAGTACATCGGTCTTGCAGTAAACGGGGACAAAGAAGGCGTGTCGTTCTCTAAGCGTAGTGTCTATTGTTGAACACATTTCGTCTTGCCTTTTGTATTGTTTTTTTCTTTTTTCTTTCTGCGAGGAGCCTCCCTTGTTTAGCTTTTTTCATTTTATTTTTTTAACACGCACTCTGCATTTGCGCTTTACATCTATTTCTTTTATCTCTTTTTCACGTCTTCACTCATTCTTAATTGTTGTCTCTGTCTATTTTTTATACCTGCTTTTTTTGTTTTTCGCTCTGTACCCTCTACATGGAGCCGAGTAAAGTCCGGGTCGGACTGCTCGCACATCATTCAAAAGACACGCCGTTCCCTGCAGGCATAATTTATTTATTTATTTATTTATTGAGATTACCTGCATTGCCTCGGAGGCACTAGTGTAGGGAGAGGTTATCAAAAATATTTCGAGTGAAAATACAGAGAGAAACACATTTTCATTAAGCATGTTCCATTCCAATGCTGTTCGAAACAACAAATATATGCAACAAGAGTTAATAGCTGCAACTTTGTAATGATGGTCAACTTTTTCTGATACGCAGAAAGGACATCGGATGTAACTCTTTATTGATGCAAGTTTTATCATTATATGAACAATAAAAACTATTTGATCTTAAACTGTTCCGTCTGCATGAGAGCAGCGGCCAGTGTAACTGTTCTTTCATAGCCGTGACGCTCGCTTTGAACGTATAATTATTCGAAACAAATATGGCGCAGCGACTTTGTACCCCCGTCTACATTTTATGTACCCCCTCTATGTAATGCCCCCTCTACCTTTAGAGGTAATTAAATAAATAAATAAATAAATAAATACTAGTTGTTGTTTATCCAATAGACTTTTAGTTTTGGGTAGCAAACTACGCATGCATGCATGTTCCAGAACTCAACGAACAAAAAGAAAATATAAAGTTTTATTCAGTTTTCTGGGGCAATGACGCAAATTACGACATAAAAATCCTAACGTGCTGTTTGCCTTATTCGTTACAAAATTAATATAACTACTCCATAGGAAGTCACTCAAAAAATGAAACCGAGATAACGAAGTGCGTCTGTTTTATCAAGTTGTTGATTGTCAATGGCATAGCCCAGGGGTGGCCAGGCTGACCCAGCCAAAGAGCCTCAAACGAAACCTCAAACTTCCAAGAGCTGCGGGGGGAGGGGGGGGGGAGGGGGGCAAACTTTTGTCTTGAGCAAATAAACGAAACTCGAACTACTTACTTCTATTCGAGTCAAAAGCAGTTCAACTGTACGTATGGATAGCAGTAGGACAAGACTAGAAAACCGCAACCTGTCTTTCAATTTAAAACGTGTTCCATTTTTCTTTTGGGGGAAATGCTCGTGAAACCGGGAGGGAGGCGGGGGAGGGGGGGAGGGAAGGAGCCACGAGCCGCACTTTTAACACGCAAAGAGCCGCATGCGGCTCACGAGCCGCAGCTTGGCCAGCCCTGGCATAGCCCATACTTTCTCAATCTTGCTTTTTTCTCGAAAATCAATCTTTTTACATTTTTTTACATTCACCTCTATTCGCTAATTGCCACATCAACTTGACACACGGTTCAAGTCTAATTGAAGCTTAAAATACTCTTCATCCTCATTTGTTTTGTATATGACGCAATCGTCAGCAAAAAGCTTATGAGCGTGAAGAAATATTTGAGCAGATGTCTTTAATAAATATCAGAAAGAGTAAAGGTCCCAACACCGAATTCTTTGGAAACACCAGATGTCACTGTCACACTATTGGATCAACAGCCCTTCAAAAGTACACATTGTTTTCTCTCAAAGACTCAACCACGCTAACATTCTCAACAACAGACAATGATCCACTTTGTCGAATGCCTTAGATATATCAAGAAAATACAATCAACCGCGATGTCATGATGAAATTAAGCTAACAACATATTTGTCAGCGGACACGACTCAAGCATCTCCTAATCATGTTTGCCTTATACATACATACATACATACATACATACATACATACATACATACAACATACATACATACATACATACATACATACATACATACATACATACATACATACATACATACATACATACATACATACATACATACATACATACATACATACATACATACATACATACATACATACATACGTACGTGCATGCATACATACACGCATGCGTGTACGTACATGCATACGTACATGTGTGTAGTACGTGCATGCATGCATGCATACATACATACATACATACATGCATACATGCATGTGCATGCGTGCGTGCGTGCGTGCATGCATGTGTGTGTGTGTGTGTGTGTGTGTGTGTGTGTGTGTGTGTGTGTGTGTGTGTGTGCGCGCGCGCGCTCCGAACATGACTGAAGCCAGTTTTCTTTTGCATGACCAATGTGAGATGACCGTCATACAGTAGAAAAAGGCTCCTACGACTGAGTCTGAAGGCTATCTTTCTATGGTGTACAAAGCCGTCGCCGCACTGCCAATGCAGCAGATACGAAAAGCAGTCTGCTACAGACAATCTACGAGGCGTGGGTCTTCTCCGTAAGGCGATCCCGTCACATCAGCATCGCGAAGCACCTGTCTGTTCGAGGTCGTACACATGAAGGAAACACGCTTCAGGGAGGCGTCTCCGCCGATGCTTCTGTCGTATCATGTCCGCCGGGAACGCCGTGTGTTTTGCACGGCCTATGCGCCTCAATTTGTCTAACGTCCCGCAGCCTCCTCCTCCTCCTCCTCTTCCCTGCAGAGGCGCACACTCGTGGTGATTTTATTCGCCGTGTGTACGACTATACGCCTACGGAGCTCTCTCGGACGACGACGGGGAGATTATAACCCCGGTTCATCGCAGCGGAATCCGCTCCAGACAAAGGGGCTCCGTGAAAGAGGGATGTCGTTGGCTCGGATTACCATACAAATTGCGCTCACTCGGAGGGTGCGCACTCTCGCGCAGATGTCAATCTTTTTTTTCTCTTTTTTCGAGTCAGCGCACCCGTTTCAACCGCTTCGCGTACTGCGCCGAGTGGAAGTCGGAATGCGATGAAGCGTGCCGACGACGCACCGACGCTTCCTTCCCCCATTCGCGCTCAGTGAGCACCTCCCGGAACTAGTTTCAGTTTCGTTTTTGTCGCGACACTTCGTTAAAAAAAAAGAGCCTAATTGGGTGTGCGTATGTTCAGAAAGCGGAAATTTAGTCGCCTTAAAGGGGCCGTGCAACCATATCCGCTTGGAATGTTTTTTTTTTTTTTTCACTTTACACGAGCTTACTTACATTAGTGTGACATACGTATACTCGCGCGTAGTGCCAGCTGACCTAGAAACTCCTTTGTTGTGGTGTAATTTCAAAGACAAAAGCGATGCGTTTTCATTCAATCTCTCCTTCGCAAAACGTGATGACGTAGCTGGGTGTTTGCAGAATACCCCAGTGACAATATGTTGAATGCGGCTCATAGACTGGACCCGAGCATTGCATGCCCGAGCTCGCCAAGCATTCGGTAATGGCCCGTGTCCATGCAATCGCTGCACGTAGGCGAAAATAGCCAGTACCTAAATGTCTGGAGCTCAGGCGCGTGTCATATAGCTGTGCCGATCCCAGCTGCGCGGTTATGATTAAGGCGATGCAACGATTTTGTACTTGGCACAAATACCGCTTAAAACGAATCTCTGACGTTAATGACCTATTAAGCACGTGTTTAGTTTTCGCCACATCCAAAACAATTCGCCGAAGAAATTAAAGAAAAACGAGCAGCGTTCACCCGCTCAACTCGCAGCCAGAACAAGCGGCCACGTGGTCTGGAGCGTGATCATAGCTTTGGCAAGCTCGAAATCGCACGGGATTTCCCGTGCCGGCTGCATCGCTTGCAATCGCCTATATGTCGGTAATGTTGATCATACACTACACGTGCTGGGGTTAGTAAAGCACGGGACACGCGCTGAGTCCCAGACATTGTTATGGTTCGGAGTTTCTTGGTCAGTGGCGTTGCGTGCGAGCGTACTTCAGAGCCGTTCATACTAAGAGAGTTTGGCCAATGGGCGGAGCTTGTTGCCCGCCAGAACCAGGGGATTTCGCGATAACACAAAATGGCGTTACTTATTTGTCTCGTTTATTCCTGAGAAATCGCAGAGAGTTCCTATCAGTCAGAGCCACAAAATGGCGGACGGAAGCGGTCATCTCCCGGTTGTCAGCCGTACGCGGCTGTGGTTGCCAGGTTGTCAAAATTTCCTTAAGAAGGTCAAACTCTCTCGGTATAAACGGCTCCGGTGTACTTGGGTCCCACTATACTCTGTTTCACTTTATGATGTACCGCAGGAAAGGCTACAGGCGCGAGCTCCTTGCTCTGGGGCACATCTCGAGGCAGAAGCTCTCGTGCATTAAGGGCAGCCATGAACGTTATGAACTCGCGCTTCTAGCCTTCGCTGCGGTACAACCAGTCTTGGGTAAGTTACTTTAAAAAGTAATTCGTTACAGTTACAGTTACTTAAGGAAAAAGTAGCGAAGTTACCGTTACAGTTACCACTACAAAAGAGTAACTCGTTACAGTTACAGTTACTTTTAAGAAGTAACGACGTTACTTTCAGTTACTTTTCTATAACATAAAAAATGTAGGAAAAACTAGAAAACGCCCTCTCCAAGTTTTGTTGCATACAATTAAAAGTGCGCTTTTTAATTCATATTGTAACTTAGCAACAGTTGCTTCTGGAAATTGGTGTCAGAAAGTTTCCCTCGTTTGATGGCGAACACGTCTCTGCCCTTGCTGAACAGGCGCTCAACTGGCGCGCTGGGAGGAATAACACGGGGGCAAACGCGGACCCAATACAAGTGCCCTATCCTTGGTAGCACTAGCACATTGCAGGCACGTTTACGGTTACGCTGGGTTCATAGAGCCGCTGGACATATTTTAGTTCGTACCTGGCATGCCAGAACCAAACCCCGCGCAAACAGCACACATTTTGCCACGATTGTTGACACCACGCCGGAGTAGTGGCGCAAATCAAATTGCAAAACATGCGCATTGCGTAGTAGTGGCTCTAATCAAAATAAGAAGCATGCGCAGTGCCTTCCGGGTGTATTGCTGATTGTCGGCTGATTCACCCAATTAAAAAACGTTTGCGCAAAAAAAAAAGAAACCGCAACATACTTTCAGATACTAAGATGTAAGTGTTCAGTCACGAAGTACAAGGGCGTGCGTAAAGATACCTATACTTCGTTTCACCTTAGGTCCGGACGCAGCGGATGCTACGAGCTATCCTTGCCAATCCCGCTCTGTGTAGGTAGCCCGTGATACGCTTTCCGTGCGTCCCTGTGCCCCCTCTCCAACATCACGTGACACTCACACGGCCTTGGATTGGCTCCGATGGCTCGTAACATCCGCTGCGCCCAGACGTAAGGTGAAACGGAGTATAGATTTTTTTTTCATCAATTCTACACGTGGTTATATTCGGGGCATGACTCGCGAGAAAGAACGTATTAAGAAGTTTGTGCAAAGCCAACTTGACATTCGAGATGTCGGAAAAGACAGTTTGAAAAGTGCAAGGAATAGCTATATTGTACTCGTTCAATGATATATTATTCATAAAACATTGGAAAGTAACGACAAAAGTAACATCGTTACTTTCATCGTTACCTCAGAAAAAGTAATAGAACTACAGTTACAAGTTACATTTTTAAAAAGTAACTCGTTACAGTTACAAGTTACCAAAAAAGTAACGAAATTACAGTAACGCGTTACTAGTGACGCGTTACTACCCAAGACTGGGTACAACATAAGGTGAAACGGAGTATTGGCGACGTGCGCGATCGAAAGCGTCGCTGTGGTCGGCCTTCCACGATTGGGCGAATGCTTAATACGACGTCAGCAAAGGATTTCTCATCGATGGAAATAAGAGTAATGGAAGAACTGCACTTTTAGCGGTGTTAAAAGTATTGGTTTCAGAGCGCAATAATTTTAGGCCTCCACCATGTTATTTACAAATCCCATCGAACTTGTGGTTCACGAAATAATGACGTCACGAGAGGGAACCATAGGAGGGCGCCACTAAAACATCTCGCCGCCAATAGACATCGTCTCACTTTAGCATGGACTAACCGCAAACGCGATCCAACCTTGACTGCCTTGACTAGAGCACTTGCTGCACGAGCGCTTGTGCAGCCGCCGCGGCTTCATTCAAAGCGACTAGCTCGCGCTTTTAGCACGCGCGGCTAACAATAGTCCATACTAAGGTGAAACGGAGTATAGTGCCAGTAAGCTCGTTTAAAACGAAAAACAAAAAAAACATTTCTATTTGCGCTAAGTCCCAGAGCAGTCAATGCTCTTGTAACGCAAATATAGAAACTCCTGTACCAGCGAGTCAAGAATACGCGCCAGAAATGAGTTTATAATCAAAGAGACGACTATCGGAACATGCCTTAGATAATAAAACTGCGTAACATTGTCAAAACGACGGATGTCCGAAGAGATCGGACCTGCTGATATGCGTGTCGTAGCGATCCCGCCAAGCGCAAGAGCACGACAAAAACTATCCCGCATTACGAAAAGGCGACGCGGTGCCCGGTTTGGCGCTGCCGTGCGCGTCAACCATCAGAGGCGTGTGTTCGATGCGTTTGCTTCGCACATCTGTCATGCGCGA
This sequence comes from Ixodes ricinus, assembly GCA_037355805.1. Taxonomy (NCBI): domain Eukaryota; kingdom Metazoa; phylum Arthropoda; class Arachnida; order Ixodida; family Ixodidae; genus Ixodes; species Ixodes ricinus. Next base: position 18,228 of record JAZHYW010014072.1, read on the forward strand.
ACGCTTCGATGGCCTTGAGCTCGCCAATTTTCGTCGAACCAAGGCCACCGGGCTAAGGAGTCGCGTGATCCTGGCCACAGCATTCCTTCACTGCCGGCGGAGACGCGGTCACGAACGGCGGCGGCCTATGCATGGGTCATGAAACTGCAGGGCCTGTTTGCTGGTCGCTGCGGCAATCTCACTTGGCGGGAGTAAAAGCCGCGGGAGGGGTTTTGAGATATCGTGACTGAAAGAACAAGAACGACAGGGCGCGTCTTTCAAACGCCCGGCCTGCGGGACAATTGAAGCTCTTCCCTCCCGTTCTCTCCTTGTACGACCTTCCATCAAAATAACTTTACATATGCCGCTCCTGAAATTAACGAATGCGGTTCATTTCACGTACGTTTCGAACCTGTTCACCTTTTATTTTTTTAAATTTATTTTGCGCAAAATTAAAGTGATGATCGATTTACTGCAGCCATTTGCATGAAACGCACAGTATAGCTTTAGTTTCTTGTGCCCACGGAGCCTGTCACGTGACCTTAAAATTTCTCTCGCGGGTGCGCTAACCGCCGGGAGAGATCCGTACCAGCATTGATCAGCAAACCGACCTTGCATGTGGGCGTCGTCGCGCATGTCTTCCTCTGCTCGAGCAGTACACAACGCGACACCGTTAAAGGAGCGGTGCAACGATATTCAATTGGAATGTTTTTCACTTTGCACGAGCTTACTGGCACTAGTGGGACTCAAAAATACTCGCACGCAACGCCACTGGCCGAGAAACTCCTTTGTTGCGGTGTAATTTCAAGGACAAAAGCGATCATTTTCATTCAATCTCTCCTTTGCAAAATTTGATGACGTAACGTGGGGATCGCAGTACCCTCCAGTGACGATATTTGAATGCGGCTTATAGATTGGACCCGAGCATTGCGTGGACGCTCGATTTGGGCTCGTGATAATTACTGGCTCGAGAAGCATTCGGGTAGTGGACCGTGTCCAATCAGCTGCAACGACGGCAATAGCCGAGCCATAACAATGTCTGGAACTCAGCGCGTGTCCTGTGCCTTGCCAACCCCAGCGCATGGCTATGATCAACATTGGTGGCATATAATCGGCTCCAGATCACGTGGCCGCCTTGTTCTGGCTGCGAGTTGAGGGGTGAACGCTGCTCGTTTTTCTTTACATATTGTTTCTTGGACTTCTATTACGTGGGGTGAAAAACGAACGCGTGTTTCATAGGTCATTAACGTCAGGGATCCGTTCTAAGCGGTATTTGCGCAAAGTACAAAAATTGTTGCATCGCCCCTTTAACGTGAAACAGCGATCACTGTTGTTGTTGTCGTTGTTGTTGTTGATGTTGATGTTGTTGATGTTGTTGATGTTGTTGATGTTGATGTTGTTGATGTTGTTGATGTTGATGTTGTTGATGTTGTTGATGTTGTTGATGTTGATGTTGATGTTGATGTTGATGTTGTTGATGTTGTTGTTGATGATGTTGATGTTGTTGTTGTTGTTGTTGTTGCTGTTGTTGTTGTTGTTGTTGTTGCTGTTGTTGTTGTTGTTGTTGTTGTTTTAGAACCCAAATATGTTTATCATAACTACTAGTGTGATGGAACGTGCTCCTTTGAGGCACAATTTTAAGCGGTAAAATGTGCCGCCCGACACTACCCTTTAAAAAAAAAGTAGAAAAGCGTGCATGCCGCGTTCACTTCAACAGTGTCGTGCATTGTACCTTCGTTGCTAAGTAGGGAGCCTCAAAATGAAGTAGTTGGCGCACAATTTCTTTTTGCCTGCGTTCAGTTTTGTTCAGTTTTATAAATCAGAGTGCAAAACAGACGGCATCTAGCGGGAAAACATTGAACCGGCCGGAACAGGTTAATTCTCTCGCGATTCAGAATAAACAATCTGCTCGCCTCTTATGCGTTCCGTGACTGCACGTCGTCCTAGGCTAGCGCGTGATGGAACTTCCGTTGGCTGGGTCCAAAGCAACGAAAACGAGAGCAATGACACTGCCGCAGGGTAAAACCACGACCCATAATGGCTTGACACATTAGGTGCGCCTTGCGGTGCTTCTCACGTTGTGTAGGGCGAACAGTTGTCCCGGCGACACTGTCGTTACTGTCGTATCAGAGTGTCACCCGTGGGTCGCTCGGAACACACCCACGCAACCGCGTGAGCAAGACATCCTCCATTTATCAACGTTCATCAGCGCGGTAGAGGGACAGTTTAGGCAGTCCTTTCGTCGCTTCCCCGAAGAACGTTAACAGTCTGGAAGCTCGCTCACGCCACCACCTCGCCGCAGGTTTGGAACGTAGCGAATAAAAATCGGGACAGAGGATTTTGAGTTCAATGCTTGCCTGTTAAAACCCGGGCGTTGTGCGTTGAGCTGTCACGTGTGGCACGGCACCACCTGCTCTCGATCACCCTATTTGCCCGAGAGTAGCGACCCCCGTAGGTCGCTGGAGTCGCGAATACACCGCTCAGGCGGCAACATGGCAACGTTAGTGCGTCGTCTCCGGAGTGTAACAGTACGCGATGGCCGAGTGGCACCTGTACCTTGCTGCTAGCGAACGTCTTAGACTGCGCTTCGGGTGATTTACGAACATAAAGACGTTGGCTATTTACTAGAACTACTTGCGAGCACCACCCACAAGAATCAAAAACGTATACTTTACGTCATCACAGTGACATCGAGCGCAGACACAAAATGGACAGGAGCACTGAGTCAGCGTTCGGCTACGAGCAGAGTCCAATTAATGCGCCCAGTCATAGCCTCCTCTACACTCACAAAGCCTGGCAGTTCGACGACGGAGCCATAGAGTGCCCGGTCGCAAATTTGGACCGCGAGGATCTGGTAGCACAGAGCATTTCTCGGGGATCCTAGTCGTCAGCGCACAGCTTTTGCAGTGGCGAGGACCCGAAACATGGTTTTCAAACCCGACGAGAGAAGAAGCGGTAGCGCGAGGAACGCGAGAAGCACGAGCGGACATTCCATCGCTCGGGAGAAGTGTGTTTCGGCGTCTCGCCGCAGCGGGGCGCCCGTCACCTGGCTCTCCTCTCATCCGTTGTCTGCCGCTCTACCTTTTCCATTTCGGCGGCCGCGTCTCGTGGCAATCTTTTGTCAGTATAAAGGAGGCTCTGGCCAAGTTAACGCTCGGCGTCGGGTTCAGGCCTAATAGCTCTGTTGGCAGCATCCGAATGTGATGCCGCTACGCGGAGGTGGAGAAGGTTGTTCACATGTTTGGAGTATTCTATGGTGGTCTTGTATATCCACGGACGGACAAAGAAACTTTGGAGAGGGGTTTAGTTAGGATGCCCTTTGTGAATTAAAGAAAAAAGAGGAAGTCGGAAGGCTCTCGTTCGTGCCCCTGCATGGTTTCTCGAACGCGTCTCCGACTGGTGTGCCTCTCTATATATTTACATGCATACATACATTATCTCTCTCTCTATATATATATATATATAACGAAGTGAAAAACTCACGGTGAAAAACAACAAACAGCGGAAGTTTAATCGACAGTTTCGCCGCGAGACTCGGCTTCGTCAGGAGATGAGTTACAAGCGTCAGGAGATGAGTTACAAGTAACCCATCTCCTGACGAAGCCAAGTCTCTCGGCGAAATTGTTGGATTAAACTTCCGCTGTTTCTTGTTTTTCACCGTGAGTTTTTCACTTCGTTATATATACGCCTTCGGCCCCTTGGCTCCTATGCCACTATCTAATTGCACACACATATATATATATATATATATATATATATATATATATATATATATATATGTATATATATATATATATATATATATGAAAGTCAGACGCCGGCCAGGGGGCATCGATCCAAAGCTATACTTGCAATCCACCGTGGCAAGACCTCGGACATCACTATTCCAACAAAAGAAGACCTGGATTCCTAAAGTCTTCTTGTACCGTTGTATTTCTTCGGCCAGCTAACCCAAGACAGGTCGCTAAAAGCAGGACCCCCGCATTAGACGCCTGGCGAGAAGGGCAAGCTTTTGTCGAACCCGCAGCTAAGCAACGCCATTCCGACTCCAGATCTGGCTGCCAACTGTCTGCCGCGGAACGGAGCAAGAAGCAAGAGTGGGAGAGGAAAAGACCGATTCATCTGTCCTCGGTAGACAGGTGAAAGCGGGGGCCGCACCATTAATTAAGAACCTCCAAGTCCGGCACCATTAACTGGATACTTCTTGTCTTGGCGTTGCTGTTGTGCCCTTTTGTATCGACGTGTGTGTATGTTTATGTCTTTCTGCGTGCGTGTGTGCGTGTGTATGTATGTATGTGTGCGTGCGAGCGTGTGTGTGTGTGCGCGTGTTTCTGAGCTCCTAGTTCGCCGAGAAGAGCTTCCGAGCGAGTCATTTGGTAATAAGTACATCACTCAGCATGACATTTTACAGGCTCATGCGATACTCAGTATCGCATCTTCAGTGTTAGCCGAATTGGAACTATGTGCTATATAAAAGAGATCGTTTGTTCGGAATCTTAAATCTTAGCATTTGTTAACCGACACCCCGGACGCATCCATTTTCCGCGGATGACATAACCGGACCCAAAAAACAATGGTCGCAAAACTCACGTCGGTGGAGGGCCTTGCTCTGAGGAGCTCTGTTTCTTCCTGGGCCTTTTTCCCCTTTCTGTGGGCATTGCGGCCCGACTCCCAACTGTAATCCCATTCCTGTCACTCGAGGCGTCGCCTATATTTCGCACTTTATCGAGGACAAAGCGTGTTTACAACGAAGTTAATAAACACATTCTTTAAATAGCCCTACCGCACGGTGAAATTCAATGTCATTTCCATCGAATTACACTATCGAATCGGCAAATCAGGGCGCGATCGCACGCGCGCGACCTTCATAGTCAGGATTGCGAGCTCATTCGCCGGTCTCGTAATGTCATCCAATAAAAATTACATTTTATTTTGCCGTGTTAGCAGGGGTATCACCAATTTACTGTTTTGCTCCTTGCAGCCCCCCTCCCCTCCTCCACTGGAGACTCATGGTGGTAATCGGAAGGAACCGGCCGTAGCTACGCATTGCAGCGAGCTGTGGAGCGGCTTTTACAACGCATACTCACTGGATAACAAAGAAACCCACAGTGTCAGAACTAGAATTGTGCGAATAGTGGTTCGAATAGAATAGCGCAGCGTCATTGATAGCCTTGACGGTGCAAAGGAGGCCAAGAAGGCCGGTTTTTTCAACAGTGCAGAAGCTAGGGATGACGCTGCGCTATTCGATTCGAACCCCTATTCGCACAGCCCTAGTCTGGAAGCGTGCGCCGTATAATCCAGATACGCGATATTACTTAAATATTTTAGACAATCGCCCTTTTATGAGGTTGTGGCATGAAAACATGTGAACACGTGCTCAAGCGAGCGCGGGCACCACCTCGACCAAGGAAGCGCGATCCTGTTGGCTCTATGAGCTGCAGTGACCTAAATCGGCCTCACCCCAAAGCCTTTTTTTTAACAGTAGAACGCTCTGTTTCACGAAAACCCGCCGGTGTCAGTCCCGGTGCCACGCATGACGTCACGAGGAGAGTGGGGTTGTGAGGAGGAATCGTGCTGGCGGCGGGGGAGAGGGAGAGGGTGACGCGTGCGGTCGTCAGCGCTATGGACCAATACGAGCGTCGCACAGCTGGCGCGGAGCCAAAGACCAGCAGGCACCGCGCCGCCTTGGAATGCGTCAAGAGCTCACTTGCCGCTTCGGCGATGACACCAAGAGCGACGACGGAAGAAAGCCAAGACCACACGTTCATTAAATTAAATCCGATGGCAATGCTTCAGCACTTCTATCGGATGAATCCCATCGTCCAGCCAATTTCTGTACCTATTGTGGCTTATATTTTTGCCCCAAGTTCGTTCTGGGACACTTTTTTCCTCTCCTTCCTAATCCGCGCATTGTTTCACCCTCGAAATCCTCGTACCCCATTTTCTGCCAGGTGGCGCTAGTTATTCCTAAAATGGTGAGTTCATTACACATAGCTCACTACTTGACCAAACGTTTGGTTAATGAATCATAGAACATAACAAAACTCGAGTGGGTACGCGACTTGCTGTTTTCAGATACGATAAGCGGCTGTATACTCTACCACGTTCACGCGTGAAAAATACGTTCAAAAAGGAATATAACTATACTTCGCTGCGCCTTTCTAATTTTGTATTTAATATTTACTTGTGCTTTCATTTTATCCTAGGAGAATACCTTCCTTTTTAAGAACCTAGGTTGAAAAGCCTGCAGGGTCATGGTTATGCCGATCACGAAAAATAAACAGAGGGGAGAAACGTCTCTGTTTTTTTGTTTCACGACATGAAGACGTGCTTGTAACAGAATGCGCCTCTTCAAGGTCGAGGATACAACCTTGAAGATACGTACGTTTGTTACTCCACCCAATGATCACAAGTTTCCTAAATTGTCAATGCGGTGTTTCCGTTTTAATTGGCACAGTAGCAGCACAAGTTATCAGTTACTACAAAAAAAAATAGAAGTCGAAGGTCTAGCGCAGAAAATAAAGATACTTTTAATAGTTCCCCTCTTTGTAGAGAAAGAAACATCTGCTATCCTTCCGGTTTTAAAATAAAAATATTTCATACATAAAAAAATCCTACTGCTCAACTAGGAGGTGTTCAATGGAACAGCTTCGATGAAACGGCTTCAATGAAACGATATTTGATAAAACTTTCAATTAAATGTCCGGACACAGTTTTTTTTAAAGGTTTACAAGGATATCGTTTTCTTACCTGCTCGCCTGCACTCCATCACTTTCGACAAATGTGTAGTAAGGCTACATGACCTAACTTACCCAATTCTTATTATGGTCATTTTCGTCAGAAGCGTCTCCTATCTTTCTCTTCCTTTTTGATATCTATTTATTTTAAAGGCGAATAAATCCCGTACTAGACAATCTTACATTCACGTCAGCCACTGAAAAGTTGACTGTTCCCACACGCCCCCACAAAGCAAAGAAAATAAAAAAGAAATGAATGGGGGACGGTTTCTAGGAAGAAAAGCGATCCCAATAGAACTTGACCGCTGTCTATCGAATGTTTGAAACCAAAAAAAAAAAAAAATGACTCACCGCTTTCCCGCCTCTAATACAACTTCGTAATATAACTTCCTTTTTTTTGTTTTTTTTTTCGTCGGTTTTGACATTGCACACAGCGGCAGCCATCTAGATGACGGACGTTGATTCACCGTTATGTGCTCCGGTCGACGAAGCCATTTCGTAATCGGTTTCAAACTTCACCCATCCATCATTCCGCTCCTCCAAATATTAAACAGCCGTGCCATTGTTCTCTTCTTCTTTCTAAAGACGTTTTGAGGAAAGAGGTAAAATATCAAACTCCGCTACGCCTTTAAGACGCAGTGTGCTTGTAATGCGTCCTCGCAAAATGAACTCTGACATGTGCATAGAAGAAACCTTTTTCTCTCTCTCTCTCTCTCTCTCTTCGATGCTGCCGTTGTGCATGTGTCTTCGCTCAAAGTCAATTTGGTTTCGTGGTTTGTGGATTGACGCTCAACAGGGGGCAAAGCTAGTTCCTATCGAAATGGCTGCCCTCCGGATGGTCATCGTAGAACAACAGCAGGACGAGATTGGGTCTGCAACGTGTGGGTAATTCTAACTTTCTGAAATACGAGCGATATGAGAGCCCTACCTAATGCTTTAACGTCCGCAAGTGGGAGGGGAGGGGCGGGAGGGGGGGGGCGGTTAAGCGAGCGTTTCTGCTTTGACGTTGATCATCCAGGAGGTACGCAGAGCGCAAGCTTGTCTGCTTCTACACATCGGTTGCGATTCAGAACGCCGAGTTCTTATTAGCTGATTGAAAAAAAATAGTGGGTAGGACCTCGAGGCATCTAACCTTGAGGTCTACGCCACTGTCCTTTCAATCAAAGTCCATCAAAACTTGTCGTTGTACTGATGTCACCGACTTGCTCTCCGCATAGGAAGCGCGGTTCTCACACCGCGGTACCATTGTCGCTGAAACTTGCGAAAGTGCTCAACCCTGTGCATTATAGAAAAAAATAATAACAATTTAGTACGCTTCTTTTTCTTCTTTTTTTTTTTTTTGGGGGGGGGGGGGGGTTGTTTAAATTAATTTTTGTTCGTGCGGACTCAAAGCCTTGAGTTATGTTTCATGGTTCGGTGGTTGAAGCTCGACAGAATACGTGGTTCAGCTACTCTACTCAAGTTACTGTAGTCTTCCTACTTTTCTGAGTAGTTTAGTAACTTTCAATTACATTTTTATTTCGAGTAGTTAGTAGTTTACTTTAATTACTTTGCCTCGAGTAACTTCTACTCAAAATTGCAGAATGCTTTTGAATTTTAGTGGGTACGTTTGCTTATTACACAAACATTGCTGCACGGAGTAATAAGAGTGTTGGAAAAGTCAGCTGATATTTGCAAAGAGGGTGAAGCATGTGTATAGGCAGGGGGAGGGGAGAAGGGGGACTAGTTTGGAGGGTTGCAAACTCCCTAATATTTTAACGAGCCCCCCCCCCCCCTCCTCCCTCCACTGCAACTAAGGACCTTAACTGCAACAAGCCTGTTATGAGGCACGGTAAGCAGACAGACACGTCGCAAGTGAGGCCAAGGAACTGCAGGATTAGAGCCAAAGACTGGCCTTTTCTTTTGTCCCGAAACTCAAGGAGACTTGGTGCATTTGAAGAAAGGGCTTGTGTCCTCTTCTCCCCAATCTAGGAACTCTCGCCCACTTCCGGAGGTGTACACACTGCATCCTCACTTAAAGAAGGCAACAAAATGCAGCACCCGCTTTGGAGCTCGTCTGGTGCTCCCGTTGGTTCGTGCTGTATTCGAAGATCTGCGTGCCTAACAGGCAACGGAAAGGTGAGCTCTTTGAGTTCCCTTTCATCCCAAAACTCAGAAAATGCTGGTCTTCCAGGATCCGAAGATCATTCTGAGAAACATTATTAATTCCCCACGTTTCTTACATAAATAAAGGAAAGAAAGACGTTTACAAATCTATGTAATGCGAAATTGGAGCGCAGCTCTTGAAAGGAGGAGGAGGGGAAGCTACGGAGAGGAGGGTATGCCCCCTCCTCCTGTCCGTACCCTCCCCTCCCTCCTCTTCCTCCTTTCCTGCTCCTCTCCGTACCCTGTCCTTTTCCTCCTGCGTACCTGCCACCTCCTCCCCTTCCTACCCTCCCCTCCTTCTCCTACAGTTTCCCCGCCAAATTTAGCTGGAAAATTCGACGCCATGCGACCTCAACGCTAATTCAGTCTCCCCGCTAAATTTAGCAGGGAAATGACGTCGCTACGACTTCGTGTACTGCGTCAACCTATGAACAAATCCAAGTCTCTCCCGCTAGATTTAAGGTGGAAAACTCGGACGTCACGTGACATAAACGCCAATTCAATTCCCGCTAAATTTAGAGGGAAACTGAAGTGGTGCTGTAGGGATATGTGACGTCTGTTTCACTGCTACATTTAGCGGGGAAATTGAATGCGCAGTGTATTAGGGACGCCACAGACCTACACCAGTTCAGTTTCTTAGCCAAATTTAGCGAGAAATTGAGTTGGTAGACAGTCGGTGACGTCCCATAATCCAACGCGCGCGGTTACGCCGACGGCGACGCCGTTATAGGCGGAAGCAGGCGCTTCAAGAGCTGCGCTCTTCCGAAAAATAAAATAAAAAGTGTTGGTAAGTACTTTGAGTGCATCTGAGTATGTACTTGTACCAGGGTTGGGCAGAAATACTCAAAAATGTATTTGGAAATACAAATACTGGGATACATTAAAATTGTAGCTAAAATACTGATACTGAAATATATCTGTAAAAGTGTATCGCGATACGTATCGGAAATACATTTTAAATAGAGGCAAAAAGTATTTGGAAATACAGATACAGGAATACATTTTAGGGAGGGCAGAAATACAAATACAGAAATACTGATACTGCAATACATTTTTCGAATTTGAAGCTTCGAATTAAGCTTCGAAGATGAAGCTTGAAGTTGGAAGTGGAAGTTTTTGATCCCGAAATTACTTTCTCGTATTTGCCTTGAAGGTAGTGGTTTCAGACGACGAGGAGTCTTCAATGGGCTCGAAAAAAACCGTTCCATCAAGGAATAACCGCGGTCCCTTCCCTGACATCCTGTCTGTCTGACGAGGGATGCGAAAATACTTCGGCCTCTAAATAAATTCTATGTAATCCTAAATTCCATCAAAACGTCACCACGTCCCTGTCCAATAAAGACGCCCCTGTCAACATTGATCACATGACGTCCCAGTGGAATGAACTGGCATTCTTGATCTGTAGGTGTGGCCTTGAACATAAAACTTTACCACGCGGCTGTATGAAAGGACAATACGTACTTTCGTTGTAGCCTGTAGGTTACCTCGTTAAAGATCGTACAGGCAGTGTCATTTGGAATTTTCGAGAATAGTGAACCACCTGAAGCATTCTGAAACACATGTCTTATCTTCTGTTACGGTTGGAAAAACGATACGGTGGCATCCCTGTTGTGAAGGTCCTTCCTGTTGACCCTCCGCCGCCGACGCATGGATTGCAGTCCTGAAGTTTCGCCTAGCATCATCCGAACAGAGGCCGCGTGGATTGCGACCTGATATTGCCGGCACAAGTGCGAGCTCTCCGAGAAACAGCGCGCTCGGGACGAGTCGCAGGTGTACGAGGTCTGGGTCGGCCCAGCGAGGCCACGTCTGGCGTCCTTCCTGGGTTTCGGATCACCAGAGCAGCGGGTAACGTTCACGTCGACTGATGACGTACGCTTGAGCCGTGCAATATTACGGGCGCAGCCGCAGACGCATTCGGATATGTGCTAAACTTCACTGCGTGAGTCATCCTACTATTTCAAGTCAACCACCGCCAGGCTCGTGCTGGAAGGGACTGTGACTCAACTTTGCCGGTTGGGTGTACTGTGTACGCTAGGGTAAGGGAGACGGTTAGCCGCGGGCATTGGATGCCAGCAAACAATGACTCAAGAACTCCCTATCTAAGGACCTGCGGCAGAAGATGCTCTGACTCCACTCCTGGCACGCCACCTGGTTCGAGTCCCCGACTACGCAACACTTCTCATAATAAAGAAAAGGTCGCATAGAAAAATAGTTTGGAGATTGGGAAGGAAACTTGGTCAGCATAGAAACAATGCCTCAGCATCTCCTTGACCCTGGTGCCCTCAGAAGTAAAAAAAGAAAAAAAACGCGTACGGACTGGTTTTTTTTTTTCGGGGGGGGGGGGGGGAGTATTTCTCAACAAATGTAACGAAATACATTTCACCCTGATTGTATCGCGATACAAAGAAACATTCAAAATGTATTTCGATACAGGAATACAGATACTGGTGAAAAAAATGTATCGCGATACAGAAATACAGATACGAAATGTATTTCTGAAATACTATCGCGATACATTTGTATCGCGATACTGCCCAACCCTGACTTGCACTTTACGAAAGTATTTTTCCTGGTACTTTCCGAGGAAAGTACAACTCCCGACTTCAAAGTACATTCCCGAAGTTTGAAAATAAAAATGGCGTATCTTCATGTGAAAACGCGCCATCGTCTTTCGAGACGTCATCTGGCCATTTCTTTGAGTGAAGTAATGGCGGTTATAAGACTGATACAAATAAGTGGCTTATAAGTTGATTGTGCTTAATAGTTCGCCAGCGGGAGTAAAACAACCACTTTGTGGCGACCTGACTTTATCCAATAATTGCCGCCATTCGCGAAAAAACTGATGCTACAAATTTACTGCTTTACTTCAAGTACATAACTTCTCATTTACTTTGTACTTTACTTCAAGTACTTTTTACACGTACTTTACACAACACTGTAAACAAGCAAAAACTGTCTGCAAAATCAAGCTCAGGCAGTGCTAAACCTCAAAGTGGAGACCATACATCCGCAGTACATCATTAACCAAAAAACAAAAAAGTACAAAACATTTAGGCAAGCAGAATCAGAACCAGCGATTAAAGCATTTCTGTGAAAACGCAAGAGGCTTTATATTTGGCTAGCAGAATTTCGCTAATGGTTCAAAATCTATGTAACTTGCGCATGTCGGCAGGCTGGTAGCTAAGGCACTGTATTTGGGTGGCAAATAATTGTCGTACCATAAAGAAAAAGAATAATCGATTGCAAACGGTTTGGTGCGCTGAGAAGAAAACTGCTTGAATGTTGTTTCGTACTATGCTTGACAAAAGTTCGAAGCCACGTTTTTCTTCTTTCTTATTAAGAAAACAACAACATAAAAAGCCCTAGGAATCAGTGTTGTGCAGCAGTCGCTTAGGCGTTCTCGGCATTTTCAATCAGTTTCCAAAAAAAAAAGGATTTTAAATGAACCGCGTACGTGCTTTTATGCCGATTTCCCTAAGGAAAGGAAGAAATTCCAATCTCTTTCTAAAATAGAGAGTTCTGCTTAAAAGGATTTCGAGAAAATGCCGTTGTTTGTGCGCGCGCGATTACAAACAGCGTATTTCCCTTCCTGGCAAAAAGAACGTCACCCAAAGCCCTGTACACTTACCAAACATGACGGCGACTGTCTTTTCCCGTGGGCAGTAGAAATGAAATAGTCAAAAGGGAATGATCATGAGTTTGGCGGCACAGCAGCAACAAAGGCCATAGCGCGCCAAGCTTTAAAAAAAATTAAAGAGAACATTCAACGTTTGAACATTGCGGTGATTGAAACGCACTCCTGATTTGAACCGGTGGCATGTGCGTGATACCGACAATCTCAAAAACGTTTGTAAAAAAATAAACAAGAATGGGCGAAATCTACGCTTAAATCTCCACCATTTCAATCGGGCAGCTTGGTTTATACTAAGGTTATTACTTTTAATTATAAATGTTCGTATTCCCCTGTAACATTCTTTCCGGGTAGCCAGTGAAGAACGAACTCCTGCTAATCTCTCCAAGCTTCAATAAAAGTATCTACCCAAGGCTTCGGGACGGTACACAACTTAAGATATCTTGATACAAACATAGTTCGGGATCCCATGTGCCGGCACACGACCCCGAGTGACGATATTTGAATGCGACTCATAGGCTGGATTCGAGCATTGCGTGAGCACTTGATTTGGGCTCGAGAGCTCGACAAGCATTCGGGTTGTGGCTCGTGTCTGATCGCCGCAATGACGACAATGGCCAAACCTTATTACTGTCTGGACCTCAGCGTGTGTCTTGTGCTTTGCTAAACCCAGCGCGTGGCTACGCTAAACAAAGGCGGCATGTAATCGGTCCCAGATCACGTAGTCGCTTGTTCAGGCTGCGAGTTGAGGGGGTAAACCCTGCTCACTTTTCTTAATATTTTTTTCTGCTATTACCATTGCGTAAGGCGAAAGAACTAATGCATGTTTCATAGGGTATAAACGTCAGGTACTTATTGTAAGCGATATTTGCGCAAAGTACAGAAAACGTTGCACCGTCCCTTCCTTACAAAAATTATCAACGAGTTTCAATTGAGTTTCTATTGTAGTTTCTAGAGTACATTAGAAACTCAATTGAAACTCAATGATAATTTTTGGGAAGGCTCTAAGACGTCGGTCGCCTATAGAATTTCACAAAGACGTATCAAGAAAGAAGGGAAAGAAATGGTAGCTCCAGCAAAATACAGCATGTTCACTAACGCTTCGATCCCACTCTGAACAGTCTGCGAAAATCGGTTACTCAACGTATCGCTCGGAGATGTAGTATTACAGAGCTGCGGCTAGATGGTGCAAGGATGGAGTTAAAATATCGACGGATGAGCTTAACTTGTTCAAAAAAAAACAATCATGAGCCATTCCACTCTGTGAAGGTGGATGACCAGCGAAGCTGTTCAGCACACGACACAGACCCGCACCGAGGAGCCGGAGGAAACTAGACACGCGCGACGCGACCACCATCCCGGAGGGCGGAAGGAAAAGGAAACTAGGCACGCAAGCGCTTGGAATGACGACAAAGAAGGGGCGGCGCGAGCGTAGACATGGCCGACAAGGGGTCGCACGGCGGCAAATCTTTGAGAAACCTTTATTATCTACCTGAGAGTCTACCGATCTTGAAAATGGTGCCTATTGATAACTATAGTCTACTGAATAGATCTATTGCTAAATTGCTAAAAGAATCAAGGAGAATGCAGGGAATTGTGATCCACGCGCCGCACCTGCCGGCGTTTGCAGCAGTAGCTGTTCAAAGGCAACAGCCTAAAACAAATAGCATCTTGCATGCGCGTTCGTCAACGCTTTTGTTTGGTCATTTACTTCGAATCGTTTATACGGGAAAGGCGTGCGCGTGCGGCGCGTGCGGCGGTGCGAACGTAGAGTTTTTGGTCACGCACACGAAAAATCCAGTTTCCCCGCTAAATTTGGCGGAAAAGTGGTGTCACGTGACTTGCACACCTTTGAGGAAATTGAAAGCACGTGAGCTATTCATCAGCTCAGTTTCCCCCGCTATAATTTAGGGGGTACAATTCACGTCTAGTGGCCAAAACTTCAATTCAGTTTTCCCGCTAAACTTGGCGGAAAAATTGACGTCACGCGACCCCTGCACAAATTCAATTACCCGCTAAATTTAACGGGAAAATTCACGTATTGTCACCTACAAACCAATCCAGTTTCCTCGCTAAATTTAGCGGGCAATTATACGTCCCGTGACACACCGATTCTCCCACCAACTCCCTCATAATGATGCCTTTAAAGGACTTTAAAGTAGGGGTGTGTGAATATTGAAATTTTCGAATGCGAATCGAAAACAAATAAGGCAAAAAACTGACTTCGAATATCGAATCGAATATTGAATATGTGTCGAGTAATAAAAACTACAAAAAAGAGGCAACAACAGGTTTTATTACCCTTCAAAAATAAAAGCCGATGGAACTGCATTTTACTGAGCGGCAGCAGTCTAAAGATACTTCTAGTAATGCCCTCATTGCAAAAATAATGTTGTAGAAACAAATTAACTGCTCAACGTGCTGAGAAAGTAGGCGCTCCCTATGCGCCTTGACAACACTTCTGCCAGTAGAAAAGAGGAGTTTAGTCTGCCTTCTGGCAGACTAAACTCCTGCCATATAAACAACAAACGACTAATTTGTTTTTTTGTGTGTTTTGTCAAGCTGATTCCTTCTGTGTGCTTCATAGCATTGACTATATGCGTAAATGCGTGCTCTTTATTAGCAGTCTGCAACGTCAACACGTACTATACATGTATTGGGCTATTTTAGCCAGTGTTCGACGCCACGAATTCTAAACAAAAAACGCTCTGACGCATTTTTGTACATCCGATTGTAAAACGTTCCATACTTTTTATTCTGTCAGAACACTCAGCAATATTTGCTCTTATAATCGAGCGCGAAGAGAAAACGCATTTGCGTTTTCCCATACGAAATGCATTACCGAAAGTTAAATTTAGAGTTTCTGTCCGATTCAAAATGAAACAGCACCTAGTGCCACCTAGCCTCTAACGTTTATTGTAATAACTCTATGGTGTGAGCCCCTTTGGTATCAGCACCGAGAGAGTTGCGCAGCGGCACAGCTAGCGTGGTTTACGTTTTGGCTGCGCGAGAGTGGCCGGAGTTGTCGCCGGGCGATGATGTTCTACTCGAACCTAGCTTGTTCTGTTTCTAATTTTCAAACATTTATATTAGATAACACTATCGAGATAAATTTTTTTATCGTGTCAATTTATAGAACGCGCAATTGCACACCCATTGCTATAAAAGTGCCACACAATAAAGAGCTTGGTGAAAAAGAAACCGGAACTGATCCTGCCTTACCGCCATCATGACAAATAGAAACGGAGCAGACCGATAACGTTACCCTACGTATTTCTACAGGGAATAAACATATTCATAGGAAAATGCGTGGTAGGCAGATTATTGGCTAGCTGCTCGAATATTCGCAGTTTGTGCGAATAGTATTCGCCGTTTTTTCGCGAATATTCGCCCGTCACCGAATATTCGAAAACTACCGAATACGCAACTTTCGAATCGAATATGCTTCGAAAAGGAAAATATTCGATTCGTATTCCAGAAATTCCGAATATTCACACGCCCCTACTTTAAAGGTAAAGCTTTCATTGATAGTGTGCAGCGCCGCAAAGGGACGGTCACTGATGGTTGAACAGAACTGGCGAGCTACCTTTACCGTAAAGGTAGCTGCCAGTTCTGTTCAACTGTCTGATGACTGTCCCTTGCGGCGTTGCATACTTCAATGCCTGCCACAGAAGCAATTATTTTTAAGCTGGCTTCAACCCCTGTGGAAATGACATTCCGAAAGACCATCCTTTCCAAAGCCGAACGCGTTGTTGTACGTGCTGTAAGTGATTATTACCAAAACGTTTCCCTCTGCAAACTGCATCGCTCTTGATCGTACGAGTTGTCATTACTCGTGGCCCGCACTGAGAGTCGAACCCCGGAGTGCTATAAATATAGCCATTCATAAAGACGTGAGTGGAGAAACACTCTGAGTAACCCGTTACATCGTGAAATTCGCGAACGTCTTTTCTTGACATTTGTGTGAACATAGTGAACAGTTTATTTATTTATGTGATACCTACAGTAAACTTTTGGGGCATTACTGAAATGGATGAAAAAAGGGGGGGGGGGGGGGGTATTCATATTCAGAAAAAAATAAACCAACAAAAATCCGTGTAACACATCAAACCTTTAGGGATGTAGTGGAATTCACAACAAAATGAAATAAATAACACGAACGTGAAAATGGGAGTACAACCCCTTGTGAAGGCAGTGACGGAAATAAGAAAAAGCAACGATAAGATTAGTAAATTCAGTCATGATTTAAAAAAATACGTTTTGTAGCGATTAAAAAAAAAGGTGGAGGTGCGTGACAACTTTGGACTGGCAAGTTGTTCCATTGGTGAACTGTTTCTCCGTGCAGAATGTAAAGCACAACTATGTGCCAAGAAAGTGTGGGAAAGGAGGAGAAGAGTGCGCGCGGAGACAACAGAACGCCGAGCTCTGATTGGACCGAATAGTGGGTAGACCTAAACCTAGCTGCCTTTGTCTCCACTGCACTCGGTCCAATTAGAGCTCGGCGGGCGTTCTGACGTTCCCACGCGCTCTCCTCTCCTCTTCTCGCTTGGTTTCTCGACGCATAAAGAAGAACTCCCCGGCATCAGTTACGAGTCATTTATGAACCGTGCCATATTGGATGCGGTCATTGCGACATCAAACTTTAACATCTGATGTTACTCTTGTCATTGGACTGTCGGGAGGTAATCCTTACTTAGCACTGACCTAAGCCTTGCTGAATTTCGTCATGCAAGGATTAGATAATGCCGCGAATCCAATCTTCACACATGCCGAAAGTATTTGGCGGACGCACCCGAGCACTCGATCCGCGCGTGATTCCGATTTGAATGCAAGCTCTGCATCAAAGGTGGGATTGGATGCGTGCAACTGGAACATGGCGTTTCTAGCCAGGACCAACGTTTTTGTCACGACTGATCACGGTTTGCCAACTCTTTCGGCATGTAGCGGTAAGACCCCAAACGGGGTCTCGTCGTGCACATCAAATTTGACTCCTGCCTGCTGCCTTATATCTTGTATCTAAATAAATATTTAAAAAAGAAAGCATGGGTAAACGTTATATCTAAAGTTGTACGTTTCTCTCACCTCTCCCAAGTTCTTACTTCCATCTCGCCCTTTCCTCTCCTCTCTACTTTCTACAGTCACACTCGATCCAAATACTTTACTATAGTCATTGACAGAATGAGAACGGCAGGCTGCGTCTATCGTGCCATAGCCCGCCTCCGGTGCACAAGCTCCATACCATCTGCCGTGCATTGGCTCTGCGCGAGCACACAAGCTGTAAGAGACGCCGAGAGCATTGTCGAGGCATAGCCTCCTCTATACTGACAAAGCCTGGCAGATCGTCACGAGAAGCGGCCGCCGAAATGGAAAAGGTGGAGCGGCAGACAACGGATGAGAGGAGAGCCACGTGACTGGCGCCCCGCTGCGTCGAGACGCTGAAACAAACTTGTCCCGAGCGAACAAGTGTGTTTCGGGTCCTCGCCACTGCAAAAGCTGTGCGCTGACGTCCCGGTTTCCCGAGAAATGGCTCTTTGATGCTCTGTGCTACCAGATCCTCGCGCTCCAAATCTGCCGCCGGGCACTCTATGGCTCCGTTGTCCAACTGCCAAGCTTTGTGAGTATAGAGGAGGCTATTGTTCAGGGTGAAAAGCCCGTGCTGGAGGTGGGACAAGTGAAGCTAACGTTAGAAAGCATAAAAACACGGAGCGTGACTTGTAGTGTTCGCGCCTCTTGAATCCAGATACGTTATTCGAAGTTCTTTGTCGACAACTGTCAAAATCTCATTGGCTTAGGAATGATAATAAAATTACTCACCATGCCGTGCGTTTCTTAAGCTAAAAGTCACCACAGTCACCCCTAAGCTAACGGTGCGCTGGAAGCCACATTGCTCGTTAAACTAGCGATGCCTCTATCATTTCCCACGTCACCATTCAGGCTTTGCCCATGACCGCGCGAAAGGAGCGCAGTCAGATGATGAAAGAGAGGTGGCTGATTAGTCTAGCCTGTACGTAGCTTCCAACGCACTTTCAGCTTAGGGCTGAACGGAGTATTGATGTATAAAGCATTCCTCAGCGTTGTCAATTAGATCGCTCCTTTTACGGAGAAATCCCGGGATTAAGACACAATAAAGCAAAAGATAACTACTTGTTTCTGTAACAAAATTTGTTGGTATCTTTTATCTAAGCCGACATCAAAGTCTGGGAGTGAGTTGTGCCTAATGGGTCATTAAATTTTCTACAACGTTTCTGGGCTGCCATGCGGTCAACCGGACAATGCCTCGAGTATTGAAAACGATCGCAAAGCAGAAACGGGCCCAAAAAACGAAGTGGCGCCCCTTCAGGTTCAATGAATCGATTGAGCGCCCGTAATCCGCGAACAAAGAGCACCACTTTACGGGTGGTCGGAACGGAGCACTAAACGAGGGGCACCATTCCGAACAAATGGGACGAATCCGAAAGTCCCAAACATAATGGGTCTCAAAGAGTACACGCTAAAATAAATCGTCGACGCTTTGTTCGGTTAACTATCGGCACTCAGCGCACAACCGACTGGAAGGTTCCAGTCGACAGAGAAAACACAAAGTTGGGTTGCAAACTGCCTAGGAAAAGAAAAAAAAAGCACTAAATGTCAATAAAACACAGACTTTAGAAAGCGTATTTTCTGTCACTCGTCTTAAGGCTATTGTTTCTTTCAGAAAAGGCGGTAACACAATGTGACAAGCTCGAATGGGGTTGACGACAACAGCGAGTTTATTAATAGTGTACGTAAAAGCTTTGCGTGCGCAAAGAAAGAGCCTCGTTATCATGGGCCAATCCAAAAGGAGGTTTGGCCTCGGCGCAAGCGCTATGGCGACGATAAAATGTCCTTGACTACGCAAAGCATCTGAATACACCATTCTAAAACTCGCTAATATAAAGTTTTAGTAAATCGTACGCTGCGGAGAGTGGGCCAATTTCGAGCGTGTTCAATTCGTGCTTCTAAGTGACGGCACGTGCTCCAGCTTGCAAAGCCTAGCTCGAGAATATACGGTCTACTGATACCTCGTCAGACGGTCCGTTTATAGCTCCTCCAGCAGAAACGACAATCTCCTAAAAGGAGAAGGACTTCGCGCCACACGGAACCGTAAATGCTTCTTTAAATAAAGCGTACTTTTCGAGAAAGGAGCTCGCTAGCGTCCTTTAGTACGAAGGAAGTACTCTCATTGGAGGCGAGTTAATGCATCATTTTGTCTCCCTGAAGTTAGAACTTTGAAAGGCTTACCTCGGCATGGGTTTTTCCAGGCGTTGGCTGTAGGGCATTTTAGCAATGAAAGACTTTCGTTGTCAATTAGGGTCAGAGACAGTCTGTGTCTTCTTACCCCTCACGCTGTCTCGACTCAACTCACCAACCCGCCAGCGCGTTTACTCTTCTTTCAGGTAGTGCCGGTATAAGGCATTAAACTCGGGTGTAAATAAAGCGCAGCCTTTTAGCACACTGTCAATTTAGTATACTCGCGTGGCTGCCAGTGTCCAAATACTTTACTAGGGGAAATACATACTACTCGGCTCATTTGCATTAGATGGCGCGCCTACACCGCCAATTTCTCCCCTGGCGGCTTGGACTTCTCGCCGCGCCGGAAAAAAAAACAACAACAACATATTTTTGCTCTAAAAATGTTTAGGGATCAAGCTACGACACATATTGAGGAAACGCTTCCATCGACCGAACGGCCTGCGGCGGGACCTTCGCCCAATAGGTGGCGTCTCCCACCACTCCCAATACAATGTTGAAAACCCCAAGGTTGCTGGTCATCCAACCGCTCAAACTGCGCCATATCTGTCCGCGCCCAGGCCATTGTATTATCATGAGTAGGATATATTCCCCCTAGTAAAGTATTTGGTCTGGATATAGCAAAAGCTTCTTGGAAGTGTTCCTGCTTTTTGTTTTTTTTTTTATTATGCGAAATATTTGCGTTTAAAAAAGAATTCGTAAAATAGATGTCATTAGGGTAAGGCGAGGGTAAAATGAGACATGGGGCAAAATGAGACAGAATGAGTTTAACGCCATCTGTGTTTGAATCTTGCAATATGATTAATTTGATACTTTGCCGATATGTGCCGGCATTTGTCCGCTTGATTTCATGAAAACTTTGCAACCATTGGTGGAAGCACGGTGGCGAAAAAAAAATTTCACAGCTATAGTTCAAGGGTGGACAAACCGCCAAAATGTGATAAAATCCTGCACTTCCCTTTTTTTTCGGGGGGGGGGGGCGGCTGAGTTGGAAATACAATACTGTGCCAAGGTAATTTATCCTTTTATTTGTCTCGTTTATTAGCTAGCTGTATAGAAAATATTTCTCTAGTTGTTTATTGCTAATGAGTACAAAATTTTCCAAATTAATTAGCATATACAAGGGCAAAACTCGACAATTTCGCCATGAACTGGTGTAAACTGACTTTTAGTGGGTTCAGTGTTTGTCCCCGGGCTATAGCTTTGTTCTCTTATTGCCTATGATAGTCCGGATGCACAAAAGAAGAAGAAAGAAAACATCTGGGGCTTCATAGTGCGAAAAATTACACCAAGAAGGCATTTGAAAGTGAACATCAGAAGAGTCAGTCTATTCATGTTACAGCTAAAGCCTTCGGTGTACCAACGGATGCACTCCAAAAGCCTGCAAGAAAATTCAAGGAATGTAAATAGCAAGTGCTTTGAGAAAGTAAATTCGTGTCCAAACTACAAAATCTTTCTGATCAGCAAAAAAAGAAAAAGAAAGAGCTTGTCGAGCATATTGTGTGCATGAAGAAGTCCCTTTTGCACTCGCGTACAAGGATGTGCAAATGATAGTTTACAGCCACTGCGAAACAAATGAAACCGAGCCGTAAGATTATGTACGGGTAAGGCGATTCTCTGCAGCCTCTTCCGAGCTTACAAAATAAGCCGGTAAAGCTAAAGCGTTCTGCAATCTGCACGTGTAGCCAGCCCCAAAGCAATCAATATCTCTAGTAAATAGCAATTTCCCAGTCGTGTGAGAGCAGCTCCTGTAGCAGAATATCCTTTATGGGCTCGGATGTTTATTGTAAAGGAGCTTTAGGGCGTCGTCTGGCGAGGATATAAAAGTATCTGTTAAAGCGAGTTTTAGAATAGCGTTAATTCGGCTTTCGATGAAGAAGAGTGGCCCAATGCCGTCCTCTTTCTTTTTCTTACGTTCGCGGTCATCGTTCCACTTTCGTTAAATGTGGCGAGCTGTGTTTCTTTTTCGCATTTTTAATACAGTGTACGTTGTACATAAGACGACAACTGAGTGGTGGACCGTTCTCGTGGTAATCATTTAAGGTAAAAAACCAAATGAGTAACTCTGTCATCGTACGACGAGCCCATGCAATGTCTTTGCAATCTATTAAAAGTTGTTAGTGGTAAATATATTCAACCTTCGAATGGCGACGGAGGACACGTTCTAGACCTAGATCACGGGTTCGAAATTTCCCGGTTCCTTGCGTTGTCCTGCAAGTGAACTGCGGCGGCGGCCGTGGGGCCGCACACTGCTGCAAAATTTTCTCCCAAATTTTGCGAGGAAATTGTGATGTCATCTGACAGGACGTCGCATGAAACTGTGACGTCAAGTGGCACCATGACATCACGTGACATTAAATTCCCTCTACATTTTTCGACAAAATTGTGACGTCATCTGACATGACGTTAGGTGAGAAGTGCGGCGTCAGGATGTCACGAGACTATGATTACCCGATAAATTTATGAGAGAAATCTTTGTCTCTAATAGCGGAGCACGACGTATACGCACACGGGTACCCGCTGCGAACTCGCTCACTCGACCTCTCTTTCGCTGATAACGCCGCATCGCTCGGTGATACGGCGCTCCCATATGTTATTAAAACATGGCTGTCGGAGCTGCAAGTGTGCAGTGAAAATGAAGATATTTTTTTAGCACTGTAACCGCCTCTGCTGTAACGCCCTCGGGCACTGCGAGTGTGAGGTTAATCTTCAAGTAACGAAGAAGAAGAAAAAACTTGCAAAGCTCTGAGTTTAAACAAATCAAAACATTCCTACCCCGCGCTAGTTGCCAAAAGTGCAGTGATTAGTGCGAAGTGTCAACCCGAAAGAAGTAAAGCACATGTTCAACGACAGAACAGAGCTTTTTGTCTAACACAAAAGCACTGTCCATAATAAAACCTAGTCCCAAAATAGTAACTACTAAACGTTTCACAACCAGCACCAACCGATTCAAGCCACCGGCAAAACAAACAAGTGTTGTTCACTTCAGAAACAAACAAAAATGGACAGGCAGTAAGTCCGCCTTGCCTTCCGCTTCGAACTTTTCTTCCCGAAACTGTCAGCTTGTGCCCCGCGCCGTTTCAACAGCCGCCAAAGTTCGCGAACAATGGTACTCGGCCCTATAAAAAGAAATGATCGACAAAAAATATAGAACCGAAGCAGAACACCAGCAGAGCCATGTCGCGGGGAACCCGATGTCTCACCGCCTTTCAATTTGGAACGATTGTCCGACCAGGAACCGCGACCTACTGTAATCCGGGCCTGCCCATAGAATTGCTCCCTCTGGAAGACGCTGTCGCCGATGATGTGCGTCGCTTTGCCATTGGGGCTGTCGGTAAAGGCTTTTCTTCGACCCACACGCTGTTCACAGCCTGTCTAGCGTACGGTCCGCACGGCGCGCGGCTGGTGATATCTGTTTCTCGGGAACACCTACCGTAGCGTGCCTTACTACGGCTTTCCACTCTGCTCCAAATTGGCTGCAGAAAAATATTGTTTACAAAAAAAAACGCGATTTTTTTTGTTAGTAAATAGTGTCACTGTGGTATTTCAAAGCACTACAAATCCCACTACCATTCGCAACTTTCACGGCCTATAGGGGGCGCACTGGTGCCTATCAAAATGGCTGTCATCTGGATGATCGTCATAGAACAGCGCTACGAGGCTGGGCATGCGACGCGTAAGTAATTCTAGTTTTAGTATATACAAGCAGTATTGGAGCCTTACGTTATTTTTCACGCCAGGAAGGTGTAGGCAAGGCCATTTATTATGAGGCCGATCATCCAGGAGCTAGGGAGAGCAATTCTCACACCGCGGTACCACCATCGCTGAAAGTTGCGAATACATTAGAAACGAACACAAACAGAATCACCATGAAGCACTGAACACCCGAATCACAGTTCCGTTGACTGCTCCAGAGCCTTATATAGCCTACACTATTGAAGGTAATCATTTCGCCGGTGACCACCTCAGCACTTATTGAGGTTACAAGTATTCTATCTTCTCCTCGGTAGTCTGTGAAAGGAGAAACAGTGTTCCAAAGTTCGTGGACGATATCTCTTACTAAAAAGCATTGGTACAACTAACACATAATTCTGCGCTGTCGCTAAAACAACATCCACAAAAACGGCTCCTAGAAGAAATGTTATCGCATCTCTGCATAGCACTACCCAGAATGATACGAGTCAAGGCAGTTTCTCCACTTTAAAACAGTTATTTCGCTTTTCTTTACTAGCTGACTAGTTTAATATGGAAATTAAAGTCGCTTTTAGCGGCGAGATGTTTTGGTCGCGCCCTCCTATGGTTCCCTCTCGTGACGTCATTATCTTGCGGACAGCAAGTTCGATGGTGTTTGCAATGAGCATGATGGAAGCTCGAAATCATTGCGCTCTCAAAGCAACACTGCCGACACTGTCAAAATTAAAATTCTTACATTCCTCTTATTTCCGCCGATGGGAAAACCTTGTGCTGATGTCATAGTCAGCATTCGGCCAATCCTGGAAGGCCGACCACAGTGACGCTTTCGATCGCGCACGTCGCCAATAGTCACTTACGAAGTGAGAACGGCAGGACGTGTCTTCCGAACGCCTGGCATTCAGCACGCGCCCTATGCCTTCCGTCGTGCTTTGACTGCACGCGCGCGCTCGAGGTGCATGAACGCCGAAGCATTGTCAAGGGCAGTAGGCTCGCGCTGGAGGCGGGACTAACTGAAGCTGCTCCCTACCGCTCTCACCTTGTCAGAGACTATAGACCATTTGCTATATTACCCAAGCATCAGAGAGAATGCAGGAATTGGTGTTCCACGCGCCACACGTGCACGCCTTCCCCGTATAAAGCATTCGAAGTAAATAACCAAAATAAAGCGTTGAGGAGACGCGCGTGCAAGACGCCAGTTTGTTTTAGGTATTTGCTTTAGAAAAGCTACTACTGCTGAAGCCAGCACGTGCGGCGCGTGAACACCAATCCCTGCATTCTCCTTGATGCTTGGGTAATATACCAATAGGTCTATTGAGCAACTTAGTGATTTTTGACATCGAGTCCAGGTGTACAATGTTCAATAAAACGTCAACAGAAAGTCTGTAGCTTTCCTATTGACACTGGCTACAGAGAGTCAACTGAACATTTTCAACACGAAGTAAACAGAACGCCTGCGGTCATTCTGATGACACTGTCGACAGAAAATCAGCAGGAAAAAAATTGGTTAATAAAAAGTCTACAGCTTTTTTTTTTTTTACTCAGACTGAAGAAAATCATTAGAAAAGTTTCAACACAAAGTCAACAAAATTTCTGTGTACCATGTCAACAGGAAGTCAATAGAAAAAAAATCAACATATAGTTAATAGAAAGTCTAGCAGCTTTTCTTTTTACTCAGGCTGAAAAAAATCATCAGAAGAATTTCAACACAAAATCAACAAACTTTCTGTTGACCATTTCAACAGAAAGTCAAAGTCAAAAGAAAGTAATCTGGGCCAACAAGAAGTCAGCACGTTTTCAATAAAAAGTCAAAAATAATTTTTATAGGGGTTATCGAAGGTAGTTTTGCGATACGGCCTTTAAGTAAAAATAACACTGGGACACAGCATCTAATGAAAGTAATTTGGCTTATTACGATTGTGTTGACAAACTTTTGGTACTATACGGTGGAATATCTTACAGTCACAGGCTGCCATTGACATGTGCATTGTGATCGTTCCAGAATATCCAGATTGTTGAAGACATGTTTGACGTTGTGGAGTAGCTCTTTTTTTAATACGAAAGCATTAACCGTCCCATAGAGCGAAGCGACCTCATCAGCTTTGAAGCCGCGCCAAACTGCACCTAAACTCCCCTGCTCCAATGGAGCGAAGTGAAGCCGCGATCTTATAGATAGGCTCCCACTGGCTTACGCTCGTCATCAAGGAACGAGGCTCCCATTGGCTCACGCGTGGCATAATTCCAAGGGACGCCACCACATAATCCCTTTCCACGGCGGCGCAGTGCACGCAGCGGCCCGGTCGCCGGTGAGAGGGAGCAGCTGGCCGTACAGCGCGCTCGGGAAAACTCCGAAGAGGCTGCGTGGTCGAGCTTAGCACGGCACGGCCACTTCACGTGAGCGCGCGCTCGGCCGTCGGCCGCTACCACGGCAGCACCGAAAAGTGGTTGTCCACGCCATTACGCCGCAGACGAACTAAGGGAGCGGAAGAACGGCATTTATGCTTTCGCATTCACAACTCGTAAGAAGTGCTGATGTGTCCTCGAACTTTTTTATTGCATAGGCTTGCTTTTTTTGCGTCACATCTCCGATCAGAGAATATGGAGATGTCTGGCTCCACGCTCTACCAAACCGTTCAGAGATGTGCTTTTAAGTTATAATAAAGGAAATATATGATATAAAAATATATTATATCGTAGTATATATTTATTATTACATATATTATAATAGCTTTGCGGCTTTTAATGGTCGCAAAATTTGGAAGATGCTTGTTGGTTTGACCGTGACCGGGGTTCGACTTATAGACCGGCGGCTTCACCTGACTTCATCGTTCACCGCGCTCACCGAAACGCTCACCGAAACGCTCACCGAAATGCTTACCAAAATGCTCACCGAAATGCTTCCGTGATGTTGACTGAGTCTGTTCGGCGGCAGTACCGGGTTGAAGAGCACAGTGAGGTGGCGTTGAAAGTCGCCAAAATTACCATTGGCGAGACTCAAAATTCGGCGTCTACCTCTGTACTTGTTATGAAGCTTGAGAGTAATGATGCTTGTTGTAGCTTGTGAGAACGGCGGGGCTGAGACTGTAAAGACGGGAAGAGACCTTTCTTTGGTCAGCGCTGTTACACTTCGGTAATTCAAACCTCATTTTGACATAAAGCGAGCATTCCTTCTGCTCGTACCGAGGCTGCCGCAAACGATCTTAGAAAGACTTGTGGCGACGACCATTAGCAAATGCACCACAAAAAAATAAAACGAGCCATACAATGACTTCACTGAGATTTGTGTAGCATTCACTGCTGATCCATCGAACGACGAAGGCGAACAATATTAAACGCAATGCAAGTGTGTCAACGCTTTGCAAAACTAACGCGTTTCGTTGAAAAATCAGTGGTGGAATTTGTAAAGACCGTGAAAGTTTGACGGGGACTGCATCGCAAACACAGCCTTCACACAGGTGTTTTCTGAAGTGTTTGTTTTGCCTGCATGCATGTAAAACTACAGTAACATTGCCTCCTATATGGTGTCCTAAATAAAGGCAGCTTTCCTTATTCTGATAATGTTTACAATCTATCGAGTGCTGTCGATATTAGTGGCTTAGCCAGGAACTTTTGCGGGGTTAGATGGCAGGAGTTTGATGTGGCTGGGATGTTCATGACTTGGGTGCGAGAAGGAGGGGGAGGGGGCGGGGGCGGGGGCGGGGGAGTCGAAATTTGTTTGTGTATTACAGGCTCGGCCAAATTTGAGGAGAGGGGAGTCTCAACTTGAGACACCCCCCCCCCCCCCTCCTCCTCTCAAATTCTGCCTCTCAAGCCCCATAAGCCCTCCTCCCACTTAGCTACATTACTGGTTGATACTATATGGGAGAGGATTGTACATTCACAGGCTGCCGTAAGTATGTGCATAGCCACTGAGTTCGTACCACAATACCAAGATTGTTCCAGACATATTTCACGTTACGTAGTAGTTTTTTCTTTAGTACATATGCTCGCGTTTCCTTCGTACCTCTGCTCTGTTTCCGTTGGTCGTTTATGCTTGATGGTGATAAGTCAACGCTGCGTATTTGCTCAGCACTGTTTAATTTCAATGAGTCTATTCTCACCCTTGGAACGAGAATCCACTTAATCGGTGTTGTAACCTTTACATTAAACACACGTGGGCTGAAGGTGGCACCATGATGTATTTTATTGTTTTTCTTGGTCACGGAGATGACAACCATCTACAGGAATGCACTGGCTAAATTTTCGTCTACAGTGGGTAACAATTAGGCTGGCAATTGATCGATTAACCTACCGATTAATCGATTAATGCTTTAATCGCGATTAATTTGTTTAACCGGTTAATCGGTAAAAATTTGACGAACCAAAATTAAATAAAAATTAAATGCTTTCACCAAGCAGACATGGACGAGCACACATATATGAAGTGAAAACTTTAGGTGAAATATTAACTTAAGGTAAACTGTAAGGGGAGATTTGTAACTTCATACAAGTGCAGAAGGTTTTCACATGTCCCAGCGATTTCAACGACGTGCGAGTGTCCGTTTAGCGCTGCAGAGACTACTGTGAGCAATCAAAGGAAGCCGCCCATCCCGGAGAATATCAACGAACATTTTTGTCTCATGGAGCTGAAGTAGTAATCTGTGAGTGTGAGTGTTTTTGAACTGTTCTCAACTGTACATCGAAGTTGATTCATAATTAAAATTATTGCGTCGTTTACCACATATTCAGCAAAAAAAAAAAAAAACAAGATGCAATTTTTATTTTTAAGCAGTATTATTATGCATGGAAATGAACGAGACCGATTAATCGATTAATTAATCGATTAAAGGGTGGCGATTAATCGGGTTAAAATTTTTAATCGATGCCCAGCCCTAGGTAACAATGTTGTCATACTCTGGCAACTAAACTCCTGCTGTCAAAGCAACTTACGGCTAGTTTTAGAGCCCACCTGTAAGTACAGGCCACTGCAGAGCATCGAATAGTATCTTAGGACTGTCCGATGACTGGCATGCAATTTATTTATTTATTTATTTGCATACTCTCAAGGCCCGAGGCATTGCTAGAAAGGAGTGGTACTATACAGTATAAAATCGTTGGCTACTTTCTTGAAGTCTGTGGCTTCAGCGATGGCAGCAATGGAGGCAGGAGGTGGTTCCAATCGTTAGAGGTTCTTGGAATGAAGGAGTCAAAGTATAA
This sequence comes from Ixodes ricinus, assembly GCA_037355805.1. Lineage (NCBI taxonomy): Eukaryota > Metazoa > Arthropoda > Arachnida > Ixodida > Ixodidae > Ixodes > Ixodes ricinus. The sequence continues at coordinate 46,875 of JAZHYW010014072.1, forward strand.
GTTTGTTCGACATGATAGAGTCCCCACCTTAAACTGATGGTCGGTGCGAGACGATATGTAGAGTGCACGAAGATATAACTGGTCTCGAAGAAGCGGGTTATGATGATAAATTTTGTGGAATTGGCATAGGCGAAGATACTTGCGACGAAGGGCAAGGCCGGATAGATCCAGGGTTAATTTCATTGCGGAAACACTTGCATTAGGAGAATAATTAGAAAGAATAAACGAGCAGCACGGTTTTGGATGGACTCGAGAATGTTTGATAATGAAGTCTGCCCAGGATCCCAAATTGTAAGGCTATTACCAAGTTTAGGCCTAACGAGGATTTATATAATTGTAGCTTCACTGGAACAGCAGCAGAAACAAAGTGTCGGCGTGAAAACCCTAGCATGCGGTTAGCATTATTACATACGTAGCTCACATGCATGTTCCAGGGAAAGATTATGAGTTATGTGTGGTATGCCATGTACTTCTGTACGAATCGACACATATTAACGGAGTATTGTTAAGGCAGAAGATTGGCATGAAAAGGTAAAATATATAATTGATACAACACAATGCCATCAACAAAACATCCGGACTTTATTGCGTAAATGACAGCAGCTACAAACCTCACAAATGGTCAACTGTAGACATAGGTACTAAGCGTACACTAACTTCGAAGCGCTATAAACACTCGTTTTAACGTCAACTTACCACCATGGTGTTATTGGCAATGTGGTATTTGCGGAAAAGTGTAGGAGGCCTTCAGAACGGTGACGGACTCCTTCAGACCGATGATGCGTGACGAAGGCTGAGTTCGATTCTAATGATGAACTCCACTCGTAGATTCGGAGCGCTTTCCAAAATCCGCGAGGGAGGCGAAATTTGCTCCGTGGACCCGCTCCAAATCGACGAGGCGAAGATAAACTCGCATTTTTGAGCGACCCTCCCCCCCACCCCTTCCCACCACTTCCCCTCCGCCGTTCAAAATGGCCGCGCTCGAACTTGACAAGCCCACCAACGCCTCAGCCGACTGATCTTTCCAACGCAGAAATAACACGCGACACAGGCCGGACGAAATTAGTACGTACCATGGCTGCCCATGTTGCAAATAATGAAGACGTCCGCGTTCGGCATCGTCACAAATCCTTCGGCCGCCTCAGAAGCGGCGGGGCACGCAGACAGCGATTGCCAGCGGTGGAGTTCAGATTTCTGGTAACGACTTTAATAAACACAGAGGTAACAAACCATCACTTGCATGGTCGTTGCCTAATCTCTTCTGCTTTATTGCACAAGAAAACGCCGGCGGAATGCAGGTGGAAAGGCAAACAATCATTGGCTGCAAGATGAACAGGCCTAACCTTGCGTCAGCCTCCGGCTTTTCGTCGTTCTTTCCCGTTCTTCCTCTCACGATCACAGATGTTAGCGCTTACGATTTACCATATGCTCCACAGTCCCGGCTTTGTATACCTGATCTACGCGGAGGTGCAGCTGTTCCAGCCGTCACAATCCCGCGTAAACAACCGACTCACCCGAACAGATCCAACTCGACGACCCGACCGTGGCCCCCCACCGGCCCGCCGACCCTGCCAACCTCACCGCGCAAGCGCACCGCCGAGGAAATGACGTAGGAGCGGTCTGTAGTCCCGAAAGATCTGTGAAATCTCGCAGAGCAAGTTCGGCGGGGCTTTGAGGCGCTCCGCGGAGCGGGCACTGCTAGAGATCTGCGAGCGGAAGATGACCAGCTTGAGCCAGATCTGCGAGCGGGGAGTATGCGCGCTCCAAATGGAGCGCTTTTGGAGCGCTCGAGATCTGCGAGCGGAATTCACCAGAAGTTCAGTCAGCACCACGACGACGCCGTAGAGCGTGCGGTGGTGGCGACGAAAGCCTTCTTCACCTGCAGATGCCTTGGCTGCCCTCTGTTCGGGGTTTTGCCAACACAGCTTCCAGCCGGTTGACAACGACACTCGCGACGGCCGTCACGACTCTGATCACCATCGACTTGGCATTAGCGATGTCATCGTGGGTGCCAACCATGTCCTGGTAGTTCCCTGCTGCGAAATATCTCAGCGCGATTTGATTAGGTAGCCGCCGCTGGACGGTCAGCATGATCGCCGTCTCTCGTCGCGCAGCTGGCGACACTGCCGCCGCACTGTGCTTTCGCGACGAGTGGTATCGTCGTCAGCAGCAGTCGTCGTGTACCGCAAAGGTATCCGCGTGCTCGCAGAAATCCCGTCGTTGTGCGCGTTGGTCGAGCCATCGTTGTATAACAAGCATCACCGCCCTTTCTTTACACTCCAGAATCCTGTCTAAAGTTTGTTCCACTTTGTGCACCGAAAGAGAAGTTACAAACGCGAGCATCGCCCCCAAAGTCACTGATCCTGGGAAAGTAACGCCAAGCTCCCCGTGTGGTCGCCATCTTGGTCCGTGAAATGAGCAATTTCTCCTTGACCCCCCCCCCCCCCCCCGTTCTTGCTGAGCCGATCTAGATTCGCTGGTGACGGGTAGCTTTATGGAGCCGTTTTTGTATACCAAGATTTAGCTAACCACACAGCGGCGAAACTAAGCGGTACACCTTCGTACCACCACCAGATGCTGTGTCGGTGCTTGGAGGCACTGCAAAATAAGTTTACCGTCTTGATACACGCTAGAAGAACTAATATAATTGTAAGAGATCCATGGAGATGGCCATGATTAATAAGTTGATCGCATACGAAGTGCCAAAGACTCTTATATTGGCGAGGAACGCTTCCAGTGCGATGGTGCTCCATGGTGATCTTGGCGCGACTGGTTTAGAATGACCTCCGGGAAGCTTCGAAGATTTAAATGGACCAAGATGAGGATTTCCATGGCAACGTATCGCTTCTCGGCCTTTTGGCTAAGATCAAAGTGTAGCCCGTGGGTGGCTAGATCCATGCCGGCCGAGTAGCACTCTACACCTGCCCTCGGGCGGGTGTGGCCTTCGGGCCTGCGTAGCCTTCGGGCGGGCTTCTGTCGCCTTCGGGCGTTTGTCCACCTCCCCCCGTTGGGGGCGTTGGTAGATTTTCCTTTCAAGACCGATTAGCCAATCGCCTTGCGAGGTTTTGGTCGTCTCTATGTTAGTATCCGTTTGTGTCCGGCTAGCAGGTAGTGGAGGGCAATGGCGCTACTTTCCCAGGATCCAGTGACTTTAATCGCCCCGAACGATGCTTGCACAAACATTGGCTTTCACTCGGCAAGCGAGCGTGCTCAACAGGAACGCTGAAAGCCCGAGCACGGTCTTGTAGTTCTGCACTCGCAGTAGCTCGCACTCAGGGTGAAACAGAAAGCGGGCGTGTCGAGTGATGCCGAGTGAACCTAGGTTACGCGACTTCCGCGATATGCTAAGTAGGTGCACGCGTGGCCATACGCAGTCATACGTCACTTTGTCGTCACGATCCAAACTCGAAAAGCGACATTTACGGGAAGCGGTTGCATTCGTGTTTCGCTAACGCTCCCAGGGCAACATCGTGGAATTATCACTCGCGCTGTGGCCAATGGGAGCGCGCAGTATCCAGGAGGGGGGGGGGGGGTTCTTGTTCGCGTTTTTGACCAGGATAGCTCCCCAGGCCCGTTTTGAGCGTAAACTTTAGAATATCTTTCAAGGCTCTGTTCACAATTCCGCGAGGTACAGTTGGGAGATCATTATCTTCGACGGTCAGTATGGAAGACCACAATAGCCGCATACCAATCGGTAGAGGCCCTTCCGCTTGTCTGAATATTAAGTGCAGGAATGAAGACACGTGTCCGATATCTTCCCCTACACCCGCAGTGTTGGCAGTCGGGACCATATAGATCCTCCGACTTTCGTATAAGGCAGTTACTGGTCCACGTGTTCTCGTATCGTTTGCTACGTTTATGTCACGACCGCAGCTTCTCAGTCGTGACTCAGCTGAACCTGCACGGACGAAAAAGGCGACGCAAAATGCGAGACCGAGACCAAAACACAACAGGATATGCGAAACGTCCTAAAGCCACTGTCACACTGCTCTTACGTCATACAAAAGAGACAGTCTACAGACGTGTTCATACTTATCCGCAGAACATTTCTGCAGGCATGTCCGCGGATGAGTATGTCATCGTGTCTAAGCAGCGGATGCCGTGTCTCTTGTACAATGTACGAGCAGGTGAAGACAGCGGCCCAACGTTCACTTCGTGCCAACCTTTCAGCAACATAACAACAACACGGTGTTTCGCTGGCGCGTCTAAAGCCGGGGCAGGCAGATTCGAACGTGAGTCATTGCGAGATTCCCGTGCTTCGGAATGCCGCCTAAATATATATGCCAACAAGTTCGAAGAGATAACTTGGACACGCGGCATTCGAACCACGGATATTGCGGTGACTCTTGTTGGCAGACTGCCTTTCGTATATGATGTATGTGAGCAGTGTGACCACCCCGACTTAAGGCTCTACCGCATGTTACGCGTAACATGCACTCTAGGATCACGATTCATTGAGGAGGACGTTAATTTATTTGATTGGGTGGTTAAAATAACATTGCTGTTTTAGAGCCCAGCTCTCAGGTGCCCGTTTCCGGCTTGAGCGGCGTCGGAGTCGGCGTCGGCGTAACCGCGATCCCCCCCCTCCCGCGGACCCCGGAGGACCTCGAGAGGACCTCAGGTTCCTTCGGGAGGACCTCGGGAGGGCCTTGAGTTCCTTCGGGAGGACCTCGGGAGGACCTCGGGTTCCTTCGGGAGGACCTAGGGTACCTTCGGTGACCTCGGGAAGGGGGTCACGTGAACCCCCCCCCTCAGTACCCTTCCCTCCTCCTCCTCAAGAGCTGCGATCTAATTCGGCGTTACAGGGAGCGTAAACGGCTTTCACTTTTTGTTTGTATTTTAAGTGTAGTGTCACGCCACATGTCGATTTTTCGTTCATGAGGTTCATGCAAACCAGCATATGTTTATTGTTTCATATGCGTTAGCAAAAGCAGCGGATGTGTTTATTCAGAGAAAAAAACGCGAATACGGGTCGAAAAAAAAAATCGTCGCACAGCATGCGGTGCTCTTTTTTTTATGCCCTTACTATGACTCCTTTATAAATTATGAACACTCCCCATGAATATAAACGCGAATACAGCTAAAAATAGGGCAGGAGATTTCCGGCGCGACAGGTACGTCGTCAAAGACGAAAATCGATTGCTCACGCTGACCTTCGAGCCCGCTTTGTCTTTCGCTTTTAATATCACGCCCATCAGCCGGTGTCACCACCTCGAACATCCGTTCAATTATATTTTCGTTTTGTTTTGGTTTTGGATTTTATATTTATTCTTCTTGGTTCACGTCCGTTTATTATTGAACCCGACTTAATAAGGGGGAACGTTAGGCAGAATATGTAGGAATAATTTTGGAACCTTATACTTTGTTTATCTATTTTTATTGTTCGTTTCATTTTAGCTACGTTTGGGGCTTCAATCTTTCTCTTACATTTGAGTTTAACGCTAGATAAGAGGAAGTAAAAAAACGGAGCAGTATTGCAGATAATTCACTGAGAAATTCCTGACGATTAAAGACACACATTACGTAAAGCAAAAAAAAACAAGAAAAAAGGTAAGTACTGCATATACGCTTAAGCTTGCTTAGGGACAAGCACCATATCCGTTGCCATATCAATTGTATAGCACTTCACGTGTATACGCTTAACCAAAACGAAGGAAAAAGCACTTCCGTTTCTCGCCTTCAGTTTCCCGTTTATATAGCTTCTTTGTACGACAGCTGCTATACTCGTTTCAGCTTGGGTCCAGACGCAGCCGATGCTACGAGCGCGAGCGTGGCCCTGAACAGTGCTTGCATTGCCCGAGCGCGCGTGCTTGGCAGGGACGCTGAAAGCCCGGAGCTCGGGCTTGTAGCATCGCATGCGTCTGGACCCAAGCTGAAACGAAGTATAGCCGCTTAACGGCACGTGTGCTTTGTTGTTCCTGTTCTGCAAAAAAAAATTTTCATCTTGCCAAACTTTCCTGAAGATCACTCGCACAACTCTACACTCACATCAGGTTCGCATCATTAGTGTTACATCACAGCCTCTAGTTTTGGGTTGAACTCTTTTTTTCTCCCCGCCCCCTCCCCCTCGTCGTTCCCCGAGCTCCTTGCATAGATCGCAATCATCATCATCATCATAATCATAATCATAATTCTTATTTCGGTGCCCATGAACAACAATAGAGCCATTTGGAAATGATGCATAGATTATGTACGGCCGCCATTGGTTGGTCATGCACTGTGAGCACGCGTCGGACACGAGCGTTTCGGCAGCATTCGTAGTGTACTCGGATCAAAATGCATTCCACACACGAGTGCTGCGTCAGTGCCTCGGCGCGAACTCGGAACCAATCACGGGTTTCGCGCGCCGGAAGCGATGAGACCAACGAATGTCGACTGCGCATAATCTATGCATCATTTCACAATTTCGGAAAGGGCCCATTGTCTGTACTATACTATGTTTCACCTTATGATGTACCGCAGGAAAGGCTACAAGCGCGAGCTCCTTGCTCTAGGGCACATCTCGGCTAAAGCTCTCCCTACGCTTTGAGCTCGCGCTTCTAGCCTTCTCTGTGGTACAACATAGGGTGAAACGGAACATAATAGTAGACTAAAGAGTATTTTCACGAGTATGCCCTGGCTATACCTAGGCTGTAGACCTTCGGGATTAAGTTTGAAAAGCAGCAATAAACACCCGTCGGAAAGGAAAATACAAAATCGATTAAAATTATCCGACTGATCAGTACGATCATCCCCAGATACTGTGTCCCCCTGGCCGTACAACTCACCTGTCCAAACCGCAGAAGTGTAGCTTTCACGGCTTTTTTTTTTTAGTAGTGTCATTTTGAGAAAGAAAGACACACTGTATGTACTTTGTTTCACTCTAAGTCCAACCGCAGTAAACGTCAAAATAATAAGTTGGGCTAGTTGTTTTTTCATCTGAATTGAACGCCTAAAAAACAAGGACAAGAGGAAGAAAAGACAACACGTTGGCGTACTCGAAACTGTAAGTTTAATTTGAAAAACACACAATTATGCTAAATTCGGCTGGTCATTTTCCAGCCTCTTGACTGGGAAAAAGTTTTTTTTTTTTTTAAGTTGCTGACCGTTTTGATGTTTTGGTAGTTTTGTTTGCTACAAATAAGCCATCTGGTTTGTACCTAAAAATAAATGCCCCTCATTTGGGGAGTGATAACTGCAAGAAAAAGCACGAAAACAAATTTGTGGAATGCTTCACGTGTGTGGTGTATGACATTCCACTTTCTTGTGGCCGCTCTTACGTGGGCCTCATTGGACGATGCGTTAATAACCGTGCAAGGGAGCATGCTGCTGCCACTAAACACTCACCCTCAGGCCAATTGACGGTACATTGCAGTAGATGCGAGTGCGCTCCACCTTTTTCGGAGATTAAGATCCTCGGAAGTCAAAGGAATAAAACAACAAGAGAGATACAGGAAGCCTTTGAAATAAAAACAAGAGGCACAAGCAAGTGTGTCAGCGAGCCATCATTGCCCTTCTTGATAATGAATTTGTATTTTTGCAGAAAAAGTGGGTGCAAGGGTAACTGACGTGCCGTGTGACGAACCGTATGCGAAGTGCAAGGAGGTTGAAGGCCTTAGAGCGATAAACTGGCAGCAGAAAGTGACTCCCAATTAGCCGCCGCCAAGTTGCACATTTCTGGCCACTAGACACGTGACCTCATAGTTTTACATCTAGATTTTAACGAAGTACCGCGCGCAAAAAGTTCCTTATCGATCTTTAATAACAGTATTGACGACATAACTTAAATGGTTTTGTTTGTTTTAAGTCAGAAATGTGATTTTACGACAAAAACTCAGACAGCTTCGCAATGCCTCCGCTAGACGCCATCAGCCGCGGTGCTGCATTTTCGATTTTTATCGAAGCTAGACACTGATCTCTGAGGCTAACAGTATTGAAAAAAAAATAGTTTATCGTGTTTTTTTTTTATAGCGATCGCAATACAAATCTTGGCTGAGTTTTGCGTAAAAGTCTCAGGATTTCGTGCGGTCACCTGTCTAGTGGTCAAACTTGTACAACATGGCGGCAGCCAAGGGGCGGGATCACTTTTGCCTGGTGAACGGGATGCCAGTTTATCGCTATAGGCCCTTCTACCTCGTTGTCAAAGGTGTGTATTTTTTTTTTTCAAATTAAATTTTCAGTTACGAGTACACCAACGTGTTGTCTTTCCTTCCTCTTGTCCCTGTTTTTGAGGAGTTCAGTTCAGACGTAATAAACGGTATACGCGACTCGGTGGAGCCAATCAAGCAGAATCAAAAGTGTATAGTCATGGCGCTTGGCAGCTTTGATCCTTTAGCTTGAAGGATCGAAGGATAGTGGGTAGACCTCAAAGGTCTACCCACTCTCCTTCAATCAGAGCCAATCAGAGCCCGCTGTCGTTCTGACGTCACCACAACCCCTGCAAAAGAAGCAGACAAACTTGTCCTCCGCATAGAGGACGCCACTATCGGGCAAATATGGCTGTCTAACACAGATCGTGCCGTGCCATGTGCCAGCTCAACGTACAACGCTGGGGCATTAGCAAACGAGAATTGATCTCAAAATGATTTGCCCCGCTTCTTATGCTTCACGTTTTCAACCTGCGGCGTAAGCGACCTTCCAGAGTTTTGACTTTCTTCGAGGAAGCGATGACAGGACTGCCTACTGTCCTTCCACGGTGCTGAAAAAAATTGGGTTGTGGGGATATTTATACAGCGTGTAGTTGGTCATCCACGGTGCTGATGAAGGTTGACAAAGGCGGAATGTCTGGTTCACGCGCTCGCGTAGGTTGCATGCAGAGCAACCTAAGAACAAGCTGATGCCACAGTTACGACAGACAGTCACGGGCACAACTTTTCTATCGCGCAAACGCACCGACAACATGTAATCCCGGAAACCACAAGAGACGAGCAGAAGTCGCCAAAAGGACCCGCTCCGTCCAGGTCACTGGTTTTGCTGGAGTCGCCAATTTCTAAGCGGACTCATCGTGATCGTCAGCGTGAAACGGCACAAAGCTCACTTTTTTGAACATTTTTTTTGCTGTTTTCTTGTTGATTTAATAATCTTTCTCGTACGAGTCACGGTTCAATGAGACTGCGCCGTGCGGGCATTTGAATACGCGTTTATGGCAGCGCCTAAGGGCATAGACGGTCGTAAACTCGGGAACTCATTTCCGTCGTCAAGAGTGCGTTACGCGTATATTTAGTACCTCATAAATGTTTTATGCGCGAATATTTTGTCTTTTTATTTTATGCTATTCTGTTTTTTTTCTATTTTTGCATTTACTTTTAATGCAATGAAACGTTATCGAATCCGGAAGGGATCCTTTCTACGCCTCTAAACTATATCGGCAGTATTGAACCATGGTTAAAAGCGCTAAAAAGACGTACACAAGATAGAAGATAAACTAAAACTATCTTGTGTACGTCTTTTTAGCGCTTTTAGCCATGGTTCAATACAGTCCATACCAACTGGCCCAACAAGTTCTTTTAGAGCTCGGCAGAGCCCTGCTCTCGAAATTGGGTAGCGTGTATGGCGGAGCTGCTTCTTTTTTGTTCCCCCTCACAGGCAATAAAATACAAATACAGTATAATCGGCGCAAGCCGAAAAATGAATTTGAAAAGCCCCATCCCACCCTTCCAATTCCATCGCGCCGGTTGTAAGCTCGTGAATTTATCGAAACCCTCTAACGTCCAAGCCTCTGTGCGTACTCAAATGACGCTCACAACTGCAAAATACCGCATGCTTTACTAAACAGAAAATGCCGGCGAGGCATTCAACGGAAAGAAAAGACGTCATGTCAGAAAACTCCAAACTGAGATAAAAATAGTTTTTTTTTTAAAGAGGAGGTCGAAAGAAGAAACAAAACAGCCGGAATCAAAATATTTCAAAAGTATTTCGAAACCCAGAGACATCTTCTCGACAGCTTGTCTCTAAGCCGGGGTGGTCACGCTGCTCGGACATCATTCAAAAGGGCAGTCTGCAAAACACGGGTCACCGCAATATCCGTGGCTCGAATGCTGCGTGCCAAGTTTCTGTTTGAACTCATTGCCAGGCGGCATTCGAAGCACGAATCTCGCGTTGACTCGCGTTCGAATCTGTTTGGCAGACTGTCTCTTGTACGATGTGTAAGAAGTGTGACCCCGGTTTAAAGCTGCAGTCACACTGCCCATACATCATAGAAAAGACGTGGAGTTTTTCCCTAGCTCCGCAGACATAATGCAAGAATTCTCCATGGACATGTTCGGAGCATGTTCGCTTCATACGTGTGTATGCTCTCAACATGTCTACGGAGCATGTTCGCTTCATACGTGTGTGTGCTTCCAACATGTCTGCAGACATTTTTTTATGACCACTGTGACCCTCAAACAAGGGGGAAACACGCATTGGGCAAAAGTACAAAATAGTTCAAAAGACGATCTCCAGACTGTCTTTTGTACGACGCATTAGCGGTATAACTGGGTATAACTGCAATTTTATGGGTGATTTAAAAATATTTTCACCCCGTTACTTTATATTTTGCGTTTTTCTTTCTTTCAATTACTATTATAAGCTGCAATTGTTTTTTTTTCCAGTTTCTTGTTGTTGTTTAATTTAAACTGGACGAGGGTAGGGAGTGTTTTAATCCAGGCCGGAACTGTTAGGAGGTCACGTCTGTTACACGTCTGCAAGTCTGGCTTCAGGGTGCCGCCATCTTGCTCGGTTGGCGTGCGCTTGGAAGCGTCATAATCCGATTACGAAGCCTTGCTAAGGCGTCAAAAATAGGATTATGGCCGCGCCCAGGCGCACGCCACTGAGCAAGATGGCGGCGCCCTGAGACGGGACTTGAAGCGTGTTACCGTTTTAGACGACTGTCCAAACGGGATACTACAAAACTCGCGACTCCGGCAAATCGTGCGGCGCTCCGTTTCCGGCCGTCGGGGAAACTTCCCCCCGTCAAACTTCCCCGTCTCTCGCTACCTCCACCGCGGCCTTGCTCTGCTCATCACGTGGGTCCGGAAAGCCACTCACACGCTCTGTTGGCTGTCGGTCAATCGCTCAAGGCCTCCGCCGCTTTTAGAAGTCCCGAAAACGGGAAAGGGAAGACTCGAGTATGAGGGAGCAAGCCAGGCAGAGCGCGCGTCGTGTCCAAGGTCGTGTCATCTTCCAGCAGTGCTGTGGATTGATCGGTCTCCCGCGGCTCTTGCTTCCTAACGTACCTCGTATAGACAAACAAACCTGGTTGATTTGGAATTTAATAAAATAAATGATATATTCTTAAGTTCTCAGTGTTTCTACACACAACTAAAAGTCTCACTGTTGCGCACTGCACTTTCTTTGTTTTCGGGCTACGTGGATTTTGACGAAAAAAAGCTCAGCCAGGCCGGCCGAAACACGCGCTTCGACGCAGGAATCTCCCAAATCCACCCGAAGCCGGACCTCTTTGGCCTTCCTGCCGAGGTGACGGCAGTAGCAAGGTCGGCGACTTCGTGAGCCGCGGGAGATAGACAGGCTAGGGTGCCTTCATGTGCGCATCAGGCATCAGGCATACCATTGGCAGGTGGCATGTGACGTCAAGTCTGACGAGCACCGACGCCAACGACAAGTGGAGGAGGCGAGGAGGGAAGTCGTGAGTTTGGCTTGGCCGGTGTCCAAACAAACATTCAACCGACGACTGCCGGACGGTTCAATTTTGACGACTTCGCAGGAGTCGCATGAGCTGACGTTTTGTTTGTTTTTTTACACTCGGATAGATGGCGCCATTAGAACTACGTGTCATAAAAGTTTTGTCGATGATACAAGGTTTTTGACGCATTTATATTTACGTTGGAATGACAAGATTTAGATAAAAATAAGCTTTTATCGAGCAGGTATTTGCACAACTTCCAATCTTTTTGCAAGTCCCCCATTGACGTCGTGTCGCGTGGATTCTCATGGCCGCCGCTCGCGGCTGCAGGTCGGGAAATATCCTAATTTTTCGCCTCGCGATTACGTGGCGGAATCGCAACATTTCGAAGGAAGGAGGTGTGTTTTCTGTCCTTTGTAAGAAGATAAACAATGTCAAAAGTAGAAGATGCAAATTCCTTCAACGTTAAAATCGTTGCACAGCTCCTTAAGAAACAGCTCCAGTCGTCTGCTCGGTCAACAACACAGGATGCAGGGAAATTACGAAAATTAAGCAGCATGTTAACCCGCTGGAGCCCCACTCAGCGGCTGATACTCGTATTTCAATTCAGGTTTAGTAGCAATCGAGAAGTCATTTTGACGAATATGCGGGTTATGTATTATATTAGTACTATGTCCCACTAAAGCGATATTAGGATATTCTTCGGGTTCAAATATGAGCTTAGTTGACTAGCTATTGGGTGAACTGCTGAATAAAAGTATATTTGACAGACAGAGAGATACTACTTAAACTCAGGCAACTAGTTCTAACCGGGAGCACGGAGACGAGTGCGGACAAACTTAAGAGTCTTCATCAGAGATTCACGCAGAACCTATCTGCATTGAACTTGACTTCAAATCCTAAACGAAAAAATTTAGTATCTTTTTCTTTCTTTCTTTTTTTTCTTTTTTTTTTTTTTTGTGGCCGGGCAACCTGAGCAATATAGACGTATATTGCTGCTGGCTTCGACGGTGTGTATAATATAAATATTGAGGCGCCATAGATCATAATGTCGTGAAAGCTTCCAAACTTTGCGAGACGCGTCCCCCACCTTTTAAAAACACACGATTTCCCTCATTAATCGTATGCAGCGTGCAGGTTTTCGGAATCAAGTAATTGCGAAATCAGCCCAACTCCTTCGGTGTGATCGAGAGGCTTTTTCGGCGAAAAGCAGCCAAGATGAATGGCCAACGCACCGACCGGGCGTGGGTGGATCAATCTTGAAGCTAATCGAACACGACCAAACTCAAGAAAAGCGGCTATCGAACCTTCCCATTCACTTGATTGCAACATTGGTGTTCCCTCCAGTGAAACACCTCGTCTGTCGTCCTCAGTCCACTGTTCGATATCCTCATAAAGAAACCACTGATCCAGTTACCATGTATCGTCACTCAATGTGATTCGAGACAGACAAGAAATCAAACGCTTTTCCGCGATTCCTCCCCATCCCAGAAATCGAAAGCACGCGACCGTGTGTTGTGGAGTAAACGGGCTTCTAACACGTGATGGAAGGAAACAATCTACTGAGGCTTCACCATGCATAATGAACACTCAGGCAAACTTAAGAAATATTCGGACCTCCGTCAAATTACATTGTTCGCCACCAGCGCCGACAACGGGTGTCCGCGAAAGCCGCCAGGGACGTGGAGAGGAGCAAACCGACCTGTTCTGGCTGGTTCCTGGTTTTCCAGCTTGGTGGCGTCCGTTTTGCTGGAGTCGCGAATAGAAAGAAAGCCAACCAACTTTAAGAACCTAAAGCGTTACAATAGCTAAACTAGGGGTTAAAAGGCCGAGGCAAACGCAAATACGTTTTTCAACATACTTTTTTATTGTGTGTGATTTTAACAAGGTTTTGTGCGTTTGCGCCGTGATCCAGCGAAGCACTAAAGCGAAAGTGGTGACTTGAACTAGCTAGGAATCGATGACTTCGCGACGCTACAGGACAAAATGGAAAATTGAAATTTAGTTGAGAAGGCAGAGTAGGGCAGACAGCCAACCAAACTGACAAAGTGCGTAATAAAATCCCTATAATATAGGAAGAGCTTAATTTTACACGTATCCCAGATTGACCTGCCGGCACAAACTCCCCGTTCTGTTGTATGTATATATATATATATATATATATATATATATATATATATATATATATATATATATGCCAGTCTCACGGGAAGTCCAGAGGCCCGTAAGTGTAAAGAACCGCAAAATCAGCTCACACGATCTTGCAACTCTGCTACGTCATGGCGCGGTGGTGGAGCGTCGGGCGTACTTCCGGTCTGGGGCTGTGGGCGGAAGTGAGCATGTAGGGCGTGCATTTTTGTGTTGTATTGAAAAGAGACCGGACAAAAAACCTGCCCTTCTCGTCAAAACGCCATGACTGGAGCTGTACCAAAGGAGTCGGGAAAGGTTTGAAGGTCAGTCTTCATGTATATTCTGCCTGTCGTTCCCGAGAACCGTTGATAGGTGCCGTGAAAAATAAAAACCGGACGTCGTCGGACCACGACTGATCGTGCGGAGTGCACTTTGGGTTGAATTCACGGATACTTGTGGTCGACAAGATTTATTTGTTTTGTTTCAACATGAACGCAGGAAAGCCGCTAAGGTGCACGGACTACCTGCGGACTGCGTCCAGTGCGTCTTCAAGTTCAAACGGCTGCCTGATCGTTAAAACTGTCCTCTGCTCTTTCAAACGTTTCTGCTTGTTGTCTACTGCTCGTTCAAACGACAGCAGCCTGTAGACCATACGTTGACCCAGTAATTGTGATAAGAAGTAAGTGCGGGCCTCAAAAGGCTTTTAAGATTGAAGGTGGGTTGGGGAAGTAGGCTCGGTGTAAACAGTTGATTCAAGGAGATTTTGATATATTCTTACCAGTGACCATCACCGACTTGTTATGCCTGATTCATTTGGTCCGATTTTGTTTGCGATTTTCAGTATCGACGTCGACCATCTCAACAACGGTCCACGCTTTTGCAGCCCGAGCGACGTCGCGACTGAAAATAGCGAGCAGAATCTCATCATGCGAATCAGGCTTTAGCGCCCATTCTGCGGCGTCTACGTGGTATAAATCGCACTGTCACATTATTCTCGCGCCGTTTTGCGGTGTAACGAGCCTCGTTAATTTCACTGAGGCCGCTAAAGTAATCAAACATTGCCAGGAATACGTGGAATCAACAATTCCAACGCGAAAAAGAGCACGAGGACACACACCGACTCCGACAACATCGCCTTCCAATGGTTTGTCTATGGGCGATGGCGAGCTTCTTGCCCACGCTCCATTGCGTATGCGCGGCGTCGGTGGCGTCCGCTAGGGGCGCTTCGGTTTTCACAAACGGGCTTGACGTCACGGAGCTGCGGCGGCGCTGCGGTCGCGCCAGAGCCGGGTGGTGTGGGCAGAAGGGCGCACGTTTTGCATGGGCGTCACAGCATTTCAGCATGCCGCTAAGCTGCGTAGCCGTTAATTGCACCGGAAGGTGCGTCAAAAGTAGCGGAGTGAGTTTCACAAATTCCCGGCGTACTCTGAAAGGCGCAGAAGGTGCTTAATATCCGTGGATCGAAAAGAATGGTCGCCTCGAGCGGAGGATCGCTTGTGCGGCAAGCATTTTCTTGAAAGCAAATATGGCTTCCATTTGCTTTCAAGGTTGTGTCACGTCGGGATAAGTGCCTCAACTTTCGCGGCGATTATATGAAGAATTTTATATGCATGTATATAAATTAGGTGTTTATATTAAAATAATTTTCCATCACTTTTTTTCTTGCCATGTTTATTTGCGAAACCTTATCGGCCCCCAAGGTATTCTTAGATATATTTCACTTCTGCATCTTGCACAAATGTCTGCTTAGGCATCTTGCGCCGTTGTCTACTCGAGGAGAGCGACACAGTCAATTATTTCACACACAAACGAGCCCTCCAACGAATGCGGTGTGAGACTTGGGTGGCGTGATGCGGCATCACCGCAACTGCGGCCATCTAGTGGGCGCTTCGCGAAACTCATACGCGCACCTAGCAATCTTCAAAGCTTGCGGTTTATTAGGAGGCGCTTCGAAGCAGCTGGCGTAGCTCTGTGGTAGCGAGCCCGCTCTACAGACAGCTGAGCAGGGATTGAATCCTGAGAAAACCGGGGCGAAGTTTGAAGATTTGTTTTTTTCAAGCACTTGGCGATATCGACGGCGGAGCGCCCCCCGCCCCCTTACACACACACAAACACACACACACGCACGCAAGTACACACGCGCACGCACACACGCACGCACAACACAACACCCTACACGAGAGAGTTTTAGTAGATCCTTCCGATGAGTCCGGTATACCCCCGATAACGATACCCGATAACTATGCGATGTATGCGCAAAAGCGGCGGCAGACTATCGGGTATCGTTATCGGAGACATTGAAACGATCTAATAAAACTTTCTATTAGTTAGAGTGAGGGTAAAAACCCAAAGAAACCTCTTGCTGTAAAAAAGAACGTTTTTGTATCTGGATAGCAGGTTTGATAACATAGGAAATTGCCTTAAGACGCGACAATTAAACGATTAAACAGTCATTTTCCCCTCTAATACTCTTCCTGTACTTTTTAATTGACCCACGAAACACTGCACACAACATCATCTGTGCGTGCCAAAGTGCAAAACACAGAACGCAAATGAACACTGCGAGGCGTTTAAAGCCCGATAGCGACTCGGATGCCATACCGATGAGTTGAGTTGAAAACCCAATGGTGAGAGCTACACCGTTCGCTGTACTATTTGTCGCGTGATCACGGCCACTCATTGGCAATTACAGAGCTTTGTTACGAACGATCCAAAGTGCGCTTCGTAATTACTTCCAATTTCTCGCCACACTGGCTACATCAGCCCCCGCCGTCGCAGTTTTCAACGCAGCTTTTCCAGCTCTGATTTCTAAAGCACGTGCAATGATGCAACTCCGAAGCTTCGTTATTAAAGCCCCTGATGGGGTTAGATTCTACTGTTGTATTGTTTTGGGGCAATTCAGCTCGAAATACCATGGTGCCTTTGGAAAAGCAATTACGAGGCTTTCTTCACTGCAAAATTCAACTACGCGCCTTCCAAGTTTTAATGGCGCGCAGATCATGATGTCACGAGTCATTAAAACACAAATATTGTCTCGCGCGTAGCTGGTAACACGTGTCATGAAGTTACATAAAACAAAATGTAGAAGAGTTAAAAACGCCTAACAAAACCAACAAGCAAACATTTATAATAAGGTAATTTGAGAAACCGACCGGACGTCTCCCGGACCTGTCCAATGACGACGATATTGATTAATATCGTAACAAGAAATAAATAAAAGAGCGCACTATCATAAAGCGGCCCTGGCGCAAACATGAAAGCAGACCCTTTTTTCTTTTATTACGTAGGCAGTGCAATGATTTGACGCCCCCCCCCCCAATCCCCCCCAATAAAAAAGCACACAGAAAAAAACATGCTTTTCTTCAAGACACGAGCCAAGTCTGACTTTCCACATTACTTAGACGCCAAGCCCCCCCCCCCCTCTTCTCGGCGTTCCTTTTCTCCCTCC
This sequence comes from Ixodes ricinus, assembly GCA_037355805.1. Lineage (NCBI taxonomy): Eukaryota > Metazoa > Arthropoda > Arachnida > Ixodida > Ixodidae > Ixodes > Ixodes ricinus. Next base: position 64,055 of record JAZHYW010014072.1, read on the forward strand.
TCTTGCGCAAAAGATGAAAGCTCAAATCCTATGTATTTTGAAACATCGCACATGTGCGTAAAACGGTCACTGACGTCTCAAAGATTCCTTTCGTGTGACACTTCATTTTCCGTTTCGAAAGAAATTTCTTTCACCGATCACGCCTTTGCGTTTGGTTCTTGGTATCTTTTATATTTTGCTTTACTTTTTCAAACGCATTTTAATTATTATTATTTTGCGTCTAGGGAAACATCGCGTCTCGCTTCTTTTAATCTTTCCTCTTCGGAAACACCCAGTCAATATGCCTTTTCACATTATTGCGTCAATAAACTTTCCTTTACTTTTTACTTTTGAATGTTTGCCCCCCGGGAGCTTTTTGCTCGCCGCTATATTATTTCGTCGCACCCAAGAGTTCATGAACTTCATTTTGTTATCAACAGAAACCCTTCCGAACCGCCTCATCCCGGGCATCTATATCGTTAGAAGTTCCCCCGTGAAGTTCCCCCGTGAAAGATAGGCGCGTGCAAATTTAACTGTTTCGAATAAGTGCGAGGCGGTCGCGTGTCAACCACCTCGGTAATGAACTTTAAAATGACACTCCTGTGTCAACCTCTTCCCTGGCGGTCGACGCTTCGCAAAAGACACTTGTCCTCAATGTTTGCTGTTTCGTGATTCGACCTTTGGGGCTTTTACCGGCTAATGGCGTAATCTTGGAGAGGTAACCGAACGAAACTCGTTCGTGTACCTTTATTAAGACGAACAGCAAGGGTATATGCATCAGCATTTCGGACAGAAATAAACAAAGCACACGTGAGGCCGCAGTAGCGCTGCTGATACGTTATACAGAAGACACGGTGTTCACAGCAAGCACGATGACAGAATCATGTGCGGACTGGATTCGGGAAAGGTATGGCGCCATTGCTTTCGCTGACCGCTAGCCGAACACAAACAGAGAGTAACATACACACAATTAAACCTCGCAAGGTGATTGGCTGATTGGCCTCGGTTGTCATAGCAATCGCGCCATTTCGGTCCATTCAAACTTTTGGAGCTTCGAAAGGGTCGTTCTGAACAAGTCGTGCCAAGATCGCCGTGGTGCATTCGTCGTACTGAACGCCTTTCATATCGTCAATGTTAGCGTCTTTGGCACATGTTTATCCAATCAACTCATCAGTTATGCGTATGTCTACGGATTTCTCATCGTGATAATGTTCTTGCGTATCTTATGAGAGGAAAATTATTTTTCAATGCCGCCAAGCATCGAGGCCGCGTGTGGTGGTGGAGAGAAGATGTGCGCTTGTTTCGCCGGTGTGTAGATAGTAAAGTCTCGTTGTTCAAGAAATCCATATATAAGCAACCTATCCCCCGGGAATTAGGATGGGCTCAGCAAGAATGCAGAGGTTCAAAGAGAAACTGTTCTTTCCCCCACGAACCAAAGTGGCGATCGTGCGGGCAGCTAGACACAACTTTACCGGGATCCGTTGATTTTAACTATACAGGTATAGTCTTACCACTTTTGTCTCCGCCATACACCGCGTGCAATCTGCTATAAACGCTGGATGGTCGACACCTCTGCGCTGTTAGGAACGAAATTGTCGCTCGCTTACTCAATCCACGGATTCTCAATCACACCGGCCATGTTGTCAACGGTATCCAACACAAACCAGACTAAGGGGGATTCAACCGCTCGTCACTCAATGGGCAAATTTCGCTACACAAACCTGAGTTTCAGGAATGCACGATGGTATTCATTCTTTTGGAGGTTACTTATGATAACGTAATGAAGGTTGTACGGCCCTTGGATTTTTCTTTTAGAGCGCTGGAGATTTTTAATAAAATGCAGAAATATGACCGTTTTGACTGTTTTTAGCGCGTTTTGAGGTATTTTTGAAAATACAATTATTTAGAAGACACACGTGACAAAACCCTTGGCCGTACGTACTAGGGGTGGCTCTAATCTTAATTTTAAGACCATTACGAGAAAGCAAATTATTGTTGTATTCGCGTATTTGTGTAAATAAAATCACCCTGTTAATTTTATTTCCAACTTGTTAAACGAGACGGCGACACTAGTACTAAATGCCTCAAAACGAAGATTTTCTTGCTGTTGCTGTTGTTGTTTTCTCTCGAGCTCGAATTCGACCCCGATGTCTCGTTGCTCGGGGATCGGTAGCACTAAGGTGCCTTCATGTGCGCTTTGCTTAGGGTGGAGTCATCCGGCCATTTTGTCCCACACTTTTATTTTCCTTTTTTGTTCAGAAGCGCGTGAAAGAGCGCGTCCCTGCACGCGTCTGTGGCGCTGACTGTGCTATGGCGACATTTTGTTTTCGTCGATTTCTTTGTATTTTCCCCGTGAGCGCGTGCTGTCGGCATCGGGTACTACAAAGGGTGGCATCACCCTAAACAGAAGGACATTGAGGCACCTAGGTAGCACGTGTAGCGAAAGCTCACGCTGTAAAGCCCACTGATCGTGGATTCAATCCCCTGCCCCTGCCCGTTTCAATCTGGTTGAGCATCGTACCGGCGTGCTGTCATGTATCGCTATTGCGTGATGCACGCTAAAGACGTCAGATAGGCAGCGGTATACTGCACTGTCTTTCATCTCCAACGAAGACACCAGGGCCGGCCTGCTAGAACTAGCTAGAACCAGCGTCTCAGCTGAGAGTGGGTGAAAGAAAGCACTGCCAAAGCCAGTGCACGAGCTGAGCGGGACTCAAGCTGCGTCTCAAAACGCTCGCGCGCCCCAGCCTTTGCAGTGCTTTCTTTCACCCAGTCCCAGCTGAGACGCTGTTCTATACTTCGTTTCAGCTTGGGTCCAGACGCAGCCGATGCTACAAGCGCGAGCTCCGGGCTTCCAGCGTCCCTGCCAAGCACGCGCGCTCGTGCAGTACAGGCACTGTTCAGGGCCACACGCTCGTGCTTGTAGCATCGGCTGCGTCTGGACCCAAGCTGAAACGAAGTATAGCAAGCCGGCCCTGATGCCCTGAGACCTGACTAACTTCCCGCTGTATAAACATTAGACCGATCTCACCAAGCGTTCCACGCATGCGTGACGCCGCCATAACTGTAGTTCGTAGGAGGCAGACGCCAGTTCACGAGAGAGCTCATGCCGCCTCGTGCTCTGCTCGCGCAGACCTCCAGCAGGGTTGTCGCGCGTGCAGAAAGACTACAGCTCCCACGATGCATGTCGGCAGTGGTGGCGTACTCAAACTAGCTGGTGAGATCGGTCTATTGCTGGCTCCGTTGGTCGACACTCTTTGAACGCTGCAAAAAGTGTAACTATACTCCGTTTCACCTTATGTTGTACCGCAGAGAAGGCTAGAAGCGCGAGCTCATAGCGTTGGGAGCTGCTCTTAACGCACGAGAGCTTGTGCCGCCGAGATGTGCCCTAGAGCAAGGGGCTCGCGCTTGTAGCCTTTCCTGCGGTACATCATAAGGTGAAACAGAGTATAGTCATCAGCAGATTCCTAGCGAAAGGCCTGATAAGGCTCTGAAGGCGATACTTTTGTTGATTCTATTTTTTCGTGTGTGTATGTTGGCGCGCGTGGTCAAACGCTTGCATTCGCTACAAGCGTGGCACGTAGGCACCATAAGATCGTGCAAGGTTGAACAGAGATATCCTAATATAAAGGGTGCCTCAATAGAGACTGCTTAGTAGATCGTTCCGATACCTTCCGTAGTACTCCTGATAACGTGTACCTGATAACGAAACGGTCGCATGAGTCAGAGGCTCTCAGCGATTGTATCGGATGTCGTTACCATGACGTCAGCAGAACGATTCTCATCTAGGAAACTCTAGCGTAATAGCAGAAGTTCAATTGTAGATGGTCCGTTATCTACTGATGCCTTCGAGAGCGCAATGATATATTAAGCGCAACCATGCCCAGTGCAGACGTCATCAGGTACTTGTTATTCGCGAGTCATCGGAACGATCTACGAAAGCTACTCATAATGTCGCTTCTGCTCAAGGTGTTGCCACTCTCTGCTAGTATACCCGATGCCGACAGAACGCGCTCATGGGTAAAATACAAATAAATCAACGAAAACAAAATGGCGCCATAGCGCAGTCAGCGCCACAAACGCGTGCCGGGACACGCTCTTTCACGCGCTTCTGAACAAAAAATAAATAAACATAAAAGTGTGGGACGAAATGGCCAGATGCCTCCAGCCCACGGTGCTCCAGCCTAAGCAAAGCGCACATAAAGGCATCCTACTAATATATATCTGGAAATAAAAAAAATATAGTCGAATGAGTTGCAAAGAAGGGTAAAATACTTATTCCAAACAACATTTATTTTATGAAACATTATTTCAGATATTTTCATTCTCCATAGACCTTGTTTGGTGGCTATTGGATATGAAAAACAAAAAAAGAAGAATGATTTCTATTATTTTGAACAATTACAATAAATTTTCTTAACCAACTAACAGGTGCTTACTCTGAGATGCAAATTGAATTTTGACGTTAGTGTTCTGGAGCCCGAAACAATTTTTTTCTTAATTTAACATCTTCCCGTTTTGCGGATTACTAAGAAAACCATACGGGCCATCAATAGGTAGAAAATACGTTTCTACCTAAAGTAAGGCGTACGTTTTTTTTTTCATCTTTATTTTTCTAATTTTTAGGCAAACTCAAATGAACCTCTATATAACTTTAGTGTCTTCATAAATAACCTCGGGCATTCACTATGCTATTGTCCTTTATGAACACCTCTTTCAACAGTGATCTTACTATGTCACGGTGGAATGAAGCGGTGCTATCTTACCTGTCTGGAAACGAACTGGGGTGTGTGTATGCTTATACAACTTAGTGGAGGGGTGGCCAGGCTGACCCGGCCTAAGAGCCGCATACAAAACCACAAAACTTCCAAGACCCGCTTGGGGGGAGGGGGGGGGATTTTGTCCAGAGGAATAAACGAAACTCGAACTACCTTCGATCTGTCCGAATCAAAAACAGTCCGAGTGTACATAAGCTGGAAGTAGCACACGACTACCACACCGCAACCTGCCTTTCCATTCAAAACCCGTTCTATTTCTCTTTTGGGGGAAGTGCTCGTGTGACCGGGAGGGAGGCGGGTGTGTGTGTGTGTGTGTGGGGGGGGGGGGGGGGGGGGGGCGAGGGAGCCGCATGCTGCTCGCGAGCCGCAGATTGGCCACCCCTGGCCAAGAACATAGTCTGCCTCAACGGGCGACTTGTCTCCCAGCGCTGTATGTGAGAAATTTAGCCAGTGCAGTACAACCGCTATCCTGGGGTCTTTAACGTGCATCACGCAGTAGTGATAAACGACCGCACGCCGGTATGATGCTCATCCAGATCGAAACGGACAGGGGTGCCAAAAGCAAATTGTTGTGTGTATGTTTATACAGCCGGAAGTTCGTCTGCCTCAGTCGGCGTCTGGTGTCTCAGCTATAGATGAGCAATTTAGCCAGTGCGGTACAACCGCTAACCTGGGGTCTTTAACGTGCACCACACAGTAGTGATACACGACCGCACGCCGGTACGATGCTCATCCAGATCGAAACGGGCAGGGGTTGCGATTGAACCCCAGGATCCCTGTTATACAGCGCGAGCTTTCGCTCCACGTGCTCCAAGCTGGTGTGCTCTAGCCCACTCGGCCACCGATCCTTTTGTTTCGTTCTTGCGCGTGGCCACCGATTCCTTTTTATCTGTCTGCACCACCGTGGTCTGGACTAGGGTGCCTTCATGTGCGCTTGTGCTTAGGCTGGAGACATCTGGCCATTTTGTCCCACACTTTTATTTTCATTTTTCTTCAGAGGCGCGTGAAAGAGCGTGCCCTGCACGCGTTTGTGGCGCTGACTATGCTATGGCGACATTTTGTTTTCGTCGATTTCTTTGTATTTTCCCCGTGAGCGCGTGCTGTCGGCATCGGGTACTACAAAGGGTGGCATCACCCTAAACAGAAGGACATTGAGGCACCCTAGTCTGGACTATAGCCCTTCGATATGTTCGCGTTTGTCTTGCAAGTGGTGTCAAATGAGCCAGTGCACGAGGCCCCAGAGCCGTATATTAGGAGAGTTTGGACAATAGGCGGAGCAAAGGCCGCCGCCAGCGCCGAAGATTCCCCCACGCTTAGAGCGTAAACTAAATTTGTGACACAGCGTCGACCAATCAGGAGACCTCTACTCCATCTCACAAATGTCTGCAGTGAAGACAACGGCACAGGCGCGTGAGCCTAGCTCAGCGAAACGCTTTTGTTTGTACGAGACCTCGTGCATAGGAGGCACTTTCCAAAGCCACGCGCTCGTGCCCATGCCTTTGTCTGCACTGCTAGAACAGCGTCCTGAGACTGGCTGAAAGAAAACAGTGCAAAGGGTGGGGTGCGCGAGCGTCTTGAGACGCGGAGCTCCGCTCGGCACGGCTCAAATTATACTTCGTTTCACTTTATCTGCGAGCGAAGCTAAAGCTAGAAGCGCGAGACCAGCGCTTTTTGCATTTCTCCCCAGCTCGCGCGCTCGAGCAAAGCCTGAACGCACTAAGCTTCCGTGTTTGCGCTTCCAGTTTTGCCTTCGCTCGCACATAAGGTGAAACGAAGTATATTCGTATAGTCGTGTCACATATTTAGATCACACGACCACCGCTAGGGGCTGTTTCGCGGCCTGTGGTTGGCCCCGAGATGCTCGCCTATACAAACCAATCTATGGCCAAACTGCTCTCAATAAACGGCCAGTGCTGCGAGGCCCGTATCTCGAGCGGCCCCTGGAAGCAGTTATCGGCGCAGTACTGAAATGAGCGGCCCTTCGAAACGAATGGCAGCGGAGCACCCGCTCCTCGCACGTGTCTTGCGCATTTCCACAACAATGGTTGGCGGTACTTGTAAGCGTGTCAAATGAATTTAGTCTGCACTTGCCGGCAGCGCCTTCAACTTATGGAATTTACGAGGATAACTCGAGTGCAACATAGCTTTGTGTATTTGAGTGGTTCTTTTTCGCTTACAGGCAGACAGACGGAAAGTGTCCTTTCTTGCCATACCCGTTGCCAATGTTGTCAGCTGCTGTGCACTTGGCGCGTGATTGTGGACGAGTAGTAGAGCCGCGCCACTTGCTTGGACAGAGAACTCCTTGGTACAGTTCACGGGTGGGAAAGGGTTGCTTCTTGTTGCTTTTGACTCGACGCGCAGAAGTGTGGACCTCGTCGACCAGGTCCACACCTCCGGACGTGCAGAAGTGTGGACCTTGCCGCGCAGAAGTGTGGACCTCGCCGCGCAGAAGTGTGGACCTCGCCACTAAATGAGCTTGCTTAGGGTCAGCACTCTGTTTCCCAATATTGCTGTGGGCGCCGCCATCTTGCTGCTTATGCAGAGCAGACGCAACTGCCGATCGTCATGATTCAAAAGTGCGACTTCCTCAGCATTAGATTCGGTGTTAGGAAGCTCATGGAATATTGCTTTGATCTGTCGCGAAGCGTTTGAACATTTGTGGAGGACGTAAAAACGTTTCCTGTGATTTCAGATAAATTTTCAGATAACTGGCAGCCATGATTTTAAGCCACAATATGGACAAGTGTCGTTACCCTGAAGCGTAGCTTATTTAGTGGCACTATAGAAAGATCATGGCGGAACAGCGCAGCACTGAGCTAGGTTTCAGACGCCATCATTTTCAACGATCATTCTTCTATAGTTCTTCCCAGAAGTGGCGCGCGGCACGTGTCTCGAGCATTTCCACAAAAATGACTGGCGCCACTTTTCCCAGGATAGATGGGCTTTATTCCACACATCCTGGGAGCGGGTTTGCAAACCAGTATTCAGACGAACAGCAGGCCGATATAGGACATAGGAAGTGCAAAACTGCCACTTTATTTCTTTTTTGTTTTCTAGCTTTAAATTAGGCTCTAAAAACAAACGTTTTTTTCTTTCTTTTTTTCTTGCAAAACAACGTTTCCGTGTTAAATGTCCTGGTCCAAACGGGCGCAACGCGGCATCTTGTGCTTTCGGTAATTTCGAGCGTGGACGGAACTTCGAATTCATTCGAAAATCAGAGCTTATTCTACGTTTTGTAAGCCACTGTAATCAACGTATGCACTGGCTCGTATCTCGCGCCGCCTGTTGGCCGCTTCCTGCAGCGGCGGACGCAGAGCGAAGAAGATCTAGCTCGAGATCGGCGGCGAACAGCCCGTGGCCCGAGCCCACCTCGAGCGCCCGACCTGCATGCGCAGCTGCGAACGTGCAACTCGTTTGTTCCGGAAAAATTCTGCGCCATCTATGAGGAAAAGGGTACAAATAAATAGCGGTTGAATCCCCCTTAAATAAGAGTCAAAAGGCAGGCCAGCTGGTGCACGGTCATGATGAAAAATCTTGAGTCAAAGAAAACAAAGAGGAGATACACACCACCGTCCCATGACCAGCACAGCATACAGCTGTCATTTACTTTCACAACAGATGACAGACTGTTGCGAAAGTAAATAAACTGGACGCTGTGCTGATCACGGTAGTGCTGATTAAAAAACGGTAATGGTTATGTCCCTTTTTTTCTTTTCTCGAGGTTTTCGATTATGATTATGACAAACCATACATGCGAAGAGAATGAACGATCACTCTCTTTTTACTTTGGTATGCGAATACAACGAAAATTGCAACGTCATTGGGGGCCCCGAGCACCTGCACAGCGCCATCTAGTGAGGCGCCGAAGAACGTGCTCCGCCTCACCAGTTTGCTTCGGCGCTGGCAAAAGTCAGGGCACGAAAGCGTAGTTCTGAAGAATCCTTCACTCGCGCAAGCACTCGTGCAGAGAAAGCGCTTTCGAAAACCAGGCGCCCGCGCCCGTGCCCTTGCCGGCACTTAAAGCCAAATATCGAGCCGAAGTGTGTTCGTCCGCCATGTTGGTTGCAGTGAGAAACCAGCGATCGGCGGGGCGACGAGCACGTACATACATGCGCAGAAAGAGCGTAAAACAATACTAACCCTTAGCTCGCAGTAAATGAGGATCGATGACGGTGAGCCGGTTAGGTCTCGATTGTTACCGACAACGCAACGAAATGGGCGAACAGCGGAGGTATCTGGACGTAACAGAGATGGCAGCGAGCAGAGTGTTCCCAGACGTTCGAACACTCTGCTCGCTGCGAACGCGTAAAACAATTCGTGTAAATAAACCAATCACCGGAGTGCATTGAACCTCCCCACAAACATGCCTTTAGGTGACGCGTTTATTATACCCGAAATACGCCAGTGTGCCTGTCAGTAAAAAAAAATTAAGCCGAAAAAAATATTTTTTTTGCAGGGAGAAAAACGGTAATAGTTGTCTGGATGCTGCTGCTATACTCAGACATTGCGAATCACACCCACTCCGATCTGCTGAATCCGCTTTCGGATGTTTCTCTCAAAGAAGCTTTCACGTTTTTGCTTTACGTCGCGCCATATTATGTGCATAGTAGCGTCAGCCAGACGGAATTTACCGTCTGGAATTTTAAGAAACAAGGAATTTTAAGCGAAATGTTTTTGTTGTGTTCTTATAACCTACACTCATGAATTTTGAGTATGATATATGCATAGCCTAAAGACAAAGTTTCCTCACACTCAGCTTATTGGTTTATTTCTGCAAATTTGTTTACCCCCAAACAGCACTCAAAAATACCCTGCAGGTATCTTAGCTAGACGTCGGTGGGCTATCATTCGGGGTTGGGGTTTGCTAACGGCCCGTAACGCCCACGCACGCCGGGTCCTCTCCATATCGACACGGAGTAAACGCTCGGACTCGGGAAAAGCGTTTTCGTGTTTGCCGCGATGTATGCGTAATATTTGTGCCGCTCGCCGAGATCGTTCTCGCGCGCCGAGAATAGCTTGCCTGAATCGACAACGGCACGTGCTATGGTCGCGACGACAGGCGGTAGGGGGCGACACTCAAAACGTCTCTTCAAACCTAACACGGCCACGAGCTTGGCCATCTCATTTTTTGTCCGGGTAGAATTTTCTTTCCTCCTATATTTTTTCTATCTTCCTTCCTTATTTTGTTGTTTTTTCTCACCCGAAAGAATGACGTAGGTTCGTGGCCAATTTTTTTTCTCTGCATGACGTAGACCCGAAGTGCACTTGGCGACACAGTTAGGGCAAACACGACAACAGCGGTTTCGTTCATTTTTTTTTTTTTTTTTTTGCCTAGCTCAAATTTTAACGGATGAAAACTTTTATCTGGTACACCTGTGTCTCGAACCAGGACTCTCTACTAACCTTTTTTTTTCGTATGACAATATTTCTTTGTTTTTAATTAAACTTCTTTTTTAATGCGTTTTGTGTACGTTTATACAGTCTAGAACTTGGTCTGCCTCACCTTGCGACAAGTCTCCAGGCTGTAGATGAGCAATTTAGCCAGTGCCGTACAACCGCTAGCCTGGGGTCTTTAACGTGCATCACGCAGTAGTGATACACGACCTCACGCCGGTACGATGCTCATCCAGATCGACACGGGCAGGGGTAGGAATTGAACCCAGAATCCTAAGTTTAGCAAACGTACCCATTGCTTGTTCCTGCGAACTGTGTCGCGCTCTATACGTATTTGTGTGAAAAGCAGTTCGAAAATCGAAACGTGCGAAAACCGTTCCAGGTTATATCCAAGAACCGAGCGTATTTACTGCACGAAATGTGGCCCCGCTTAAACCTGCCGTACCAAGACAAAACAAAAATCCGCGTATGGTTCCTTTTGAAAAAAAAATGGTCTAGAGCTTTTTTTCTTTAAACTTTTGATTGTCGTCCGCTTTTGTTTGTATTCCACACATCTCTGCAAGCGGGGTAACAAACACTGCTTATCCATCCTACAAAAGAGAGTCTGCATACAAATTCCAGTGCGAGTCACCGTGAGATCCGTGCTTCGAATGCCGCATGGCAGTGAGTTCAAGGAGGAAACTTGGCACGCGGCATTCGAACCACGGATATTACGGTGACTCGCGTTTGCAGACTGTCTTTTGTGTGGTGTATGAGCCGTGTGACCTCGGCTTTAAAGATTCTCCCCCCCCTCCTCTTTCCAAAAAACAAATTTCCGCAAAACTTTGGCAGCGAGACTAATTTTTATTATCGCAACGTGTTTCTATTAGCGGCTTTTATTTCAGAACGACGTCCACAAATATAAGCACTTTTAAGAAAAAAGCCTTAAATGTCCTATTACGAGGACAACCCAAGGGACGACATCTAGACGACCTCAAGGACGACGCCTAGGGCGACCTCAAGGATGAAGTCTAGGATGACCTCAAGAATGTACTTCTAGGACGACCTCGAGGACACCCTCTCGGACGACATGAAGGACGACCTCAAGGACAACTTCTAGGACGACCTCGAGGAAAACCTCTCAGAAAACCTCGAGGACGACCTCAAGGACGACATTTAGGACGATCTCAAGGACGACTTCTAGGACGACCTCGAGGACGACATCTAGAACGGCATCTGCGATGACGCCTAGAGAAATTCAGCCTTTCCACTCTGGTGAAAACCAGAGTGAAGGGCTAGCAAGGTTGTCGCCATCTATGAGGAAGGCCGGCAAGCCGATTGTCTGGTTGCCGCCGTCGCTCATACTTGGTGGTAGGTGTCCAGAGTTAGGTGTCTTCATTCCTTCGCGAAGGACATGATCCTGGGGATACTATGCACGAACTCATCTCTGTGACGTCATGGCGCGGTGGTGGCGCTTCGGTCGCACTTCCGGTCTGGGGCTGTGGGCGGAAGGCCCCATGTGAGGCGTGTATTCTTGCGTTGTTTTGAAAGGAACCTGACGAAAACATGCCTTTTCGTCAAACCGCCGCGACTGGGGCTGTACCAAAAGGGTCGAGAAAGGTTTGAAGATCACTTTTCATGTGCTCGGTTCGTCCGAGAACGTGGATATGTGCCGTAAAAATGGTAAACCAGACGCCGCCGGACCACAATTGCTTGTGCGGGAAGCACTTTGGGTTGAATTCACGGATACTTGTGGTTATCAGATTCATTTGTTTTGTTCCAACATGAACGCCAGAAAACCGTCAAGTTGTACGGCCCACCTGCGAACTACGTTCAGTGCGTCTTCAAGTTCGAACGGCCGTCTGATCGTTCGAACTGTCGTCTGCTCTTTCAAACGCTTCTGCTTGTCGTCTGCTCTTTTAGACGACACCGGCCCGTAGACCAAATGTTGGCCCGGTACTTGCGATAAGAAGTAAGTGCAGGCCTCAAAAGACTTAAGTTTGAAGGTTGGTAAGCAGGCTCGTCGTAAACAGTAGATACAAGGAGATGTTGATTATTGTTACCAGTGGCCATCACCGACTTGTTATGCCTGATTCACTTGGTCCGATTCTGCTTGCGATTTTCAGTATCGACGTCGACCATCTCAGCTACGGTTCACGCTTTTGCAGCCCGAGCGACGTCGCGACTGAAAATTGCGAGCGAAATCTCATCATGTGAATCAGGCTTTAGCGTACATTCTGCGGCGTCCACGCGGAATGAATCGCCGCATGTCAGATTACTCACGCGAAGTTTTGCGGTGTAACGAGCCTCGTTAATTTCGCTGACGCCGCTCATATAGTCAGACATTGCCAGGAAGACGTAGAATCAACAATTCGAAAGCGATAAAGGGCAGGGGGACTCACACTGACGCCGATAACATCGCATTTCAATGGTTTGTTTATGGGCGACGGCGAGCTTGTTGCCCACACCCCCATCGCGCATGCGCGGCGCCGGTGGCGTCCGCTAGGGGCGCTCCGGGCGCTCCGGTTTGTTTGTAAACATGAGTTGGTGTATAGGCGGTGACAGGTCAAGAACGAAGTAGAAGCGCCTCCCACACCTTTCCACTTCAGCGGAGCGAACAGTGGAGCGGAGGTCGCCTCCTCTCCAGCGTTCGCCCTACTAAAGTGGAGAGAGGTGGGAGGAGCTTCCACTTTGTTCTTGACCTGTCACCGACAATAGCCCTTAACAGCTCCGCTGTAAAAAATCTTTCAGCCTTTCCACTCTGGTGAAGAAGGAAGACCAGCGAAGCTGTACTGTAGTCAGATGACCTCAAGGACGACTTCTTGCACGACCTCAAGGACAGACGTCTAGGACGACGTCCAGGACGACCTCAAGGACGTTGCTTGAAGGACCTCAAGGACGACTTGTAGGACGACCTCGAGGACAACGCCTGGAGGACAACCTCAGGGCGACATCTACACGACCTCAAAAACGACGCCTAGGACGACCTCATGGACGACGTCTAGGACGACCTCAAGGACGACTTTTGGGACAACCTCGAGGATGACCTCGAGGACGATGTCTAGGACGACCTCAAGAATGACTTTTAGGACGACCTCGAGGACAATCTTTTGGACGACATCAAGGACGACCCCTCTGGTGAAAACCAGAGTGGAAAGGCTGGAAAGGCTCGTTTTTCTTCCGCAAGTTTAATTATCCATACCAACCCGCTCGTTCTGTCCTTACTGGAAAGGCTGCCGCCATCTATGAGCAAGGCCGGCAAGCCAATTGTCTGGTTGCCGCCTTCGCTCATAGATGGCGGTAACTGTCCAGAGTTTTCGTGTCGACATTTTTTTTTTTTTTTGCGGGGGACACGATTTGACACGTTAAAAAAAATATTTATGCTAGGCGTTGAAATGGCATATCAGGACATCACAAAAAAAATATTTCAATATAGAGCTGCGTAGTTTTTTTTATAAAAATAGAAAATACGAGGCCCAATTCAAGTTCCCGCCGTGCACTGTGACGTAACAGTGTACCGCAAGGTGTCAGGGCGGTCAGAAGGGAGGCATCGACCTACGTCACTAAAGGTGTATCCACACGACGGACCAAATTGCTGGTTTGGTCCGCGGGCCGCGCATCACGTGATCTTACGTCACCGGTTTTCGAGGTCCGCCGGCGGTCCGCGGCCCGCGCTTCTGAGAAATGCCAAGCGACTTTTCTCGCCCGGATTTTGGCGGCGGACCGCGGCGTTTTTAGTATAATTGAACCTCTAAGTCTGGCAACAAGCTGACTTTTGTCGTTTTTATTTGGCACCAACTGTTGAAGACGAAGAAGATGAACCTTTTGTTGTGCGACGATGGCGGCATGGTGCGACGATGCAACTTTTTACTTCATCGCGCTTCATCCAGCATGCCGTTTTCGGTTCACTTAAGTCCTCCTCGTCCTCAATAGCGAACGCCAGGGCCACCGCGGCCAAACGTCTCTCTCGTTCAACTAGAGTCCCTGTTCAACCTCCATCTTTGCTCCTTACAAATAGCCTCAAAGCAGCTCGCTGCATGCGTTTGGCGGAGCTGTGAGGTCGAGGGTTAGACCGGCCGGTTCGCTCTGTCGTCTGCTCTTTTGGTCCGCCGTGTGGATGCTCATTGCAGCCGGACGGCCCGCGGGCCACGCATCACGTGATCAATCGGTCCGCGGCCCGGTCCGTCGTGTGGATACACCTTAAGCGTGGGTTTACCGGAAGTCACGTGAGTTTCACTCACTCGTGCTCTCCGCGACCGTGCCTACGATTTTTTTATCACTGCTCTTTTTGTTTGAGCGATTGTAGAGAACGAAGTTTGAGTTCCACCTAGCTGTTTATCGCTGCACCGTTGGTTCGATTTGCGTGCTCTAAATTTGAGGACGAAGAGTCAGTGGATCGACGTGATGGAGGTCAATGATGAAAGCGTTGCGAGTACAGGCCAGTGTACGAGTGCGTGCCGTCAGTCCGATAATACAAGGCTATAGTGGGCGCAAAACAAGCTATCAATGATGAGAATGAGTGAAAATAATCCCTGGAGAAGGGGAACAGAGAGGGACAAAGGACAAACACAAATCTCCAAACACAGCTAGGTGACTGGTGCGCGACCGAAAAAATCCGCCTCGGCCCGGGTATCCGAACCCGGGACCTCTCCGTTACAGGTGGAGCGCTCTACCAACCGAGCTAACCAGGGGTTATTTAATTGCATTATAATCAAAAAAGCTATCAAGTTTTGAAAAAAAAATTTAGAACGCTCGCAGAAATTAGGATTGCTAGCACACGACACGCCCGATCGCATTGCTGAGGGTTCAGACACCGAGGTCGTTGAATCATCGGATACTCTCCAGGCTAAAGATGCCTGCCGTCTAAAGAATACGAACTGGTTTGTGTACCAAGTACAAGTAAACGTCGAGCACAAAGTACGCATTTTGTCTAGAACATGAGTAGAACGTGTTTACTAGGTGCACATGCGGCCGATGTACGTCTCTCGGAAATGCATGCAGTGTGATCTCTTCTTCAGTTGCTGAAATACCGGGACAGTCCCTCACACAGCACCTTCTAGGCATTGTAGTTAATCACGTCAATTCACTGACTCCGCTTCTTCTACCTTTACAGCAACATTAAGCGATGAAAAGCAAATAAAAGAAACCTTGTCTGCTTGGATCGCTCGTGGAGATGCGGAGAATAACAAAAATATTAAAAAAATATTACACGCGCTCGCGGTAAGCACGAGGAGTGATACAACTCACGTGACTTCCGGCGATGCCTCCTTCTGACCGCCCCGACACCTTGCGGTACACTGTTACGTCACAGTGCACGGCGGGAACTTTGAATTGGGCTTCGTATTTCTATTTTTTATAAAAAAAAAAGCTACGCAACTCTATAGTGAAATATTTTTTTTGTGATGTCCTGATATGCCATTTCAACGCCTAGCATGAAAAAAAAAAATTTTTTTGGCGTGTTAGAGGTTTTTTAACAGCTTTGCTGTAACAAAAAAAAAAGTAGAAGGAGCACACAAACACAGCGCTGACTGGCAGCTGAACATTTACCCGGCTCCAAACAGCAAGTAGAACAAAGACGGGAAAAATGATAACGAAACAATTGAATCCGATAAAACACCCCCAGCATGCCGACACGTGCTTACACAAAATTACCGCACCTCTTGATAAAGTCCACCTCCTCGTCACCCACCAAGGTCTCCAACGGGGCGCTAACACAGAGACAACCTGTGTATATTGAGTGTAACTTTTATACGAACCCCACCGACCAAACAATAATGACAATTATTAAAAAAAAGAAGATCCCTCGGATATACGTGTTTTTCTCGACTGACATCCGCGGAGGCGCTGTGCACACACCTGAGTGACCGAAAGAAAAATGAGCACCGGACCCACGCACCGATGGTTTGCCGATATTCAAGGCAGGCTCCGAAGCCGGTGGGCAAACAAGGCTCCCTGTACGCAGTGCCGGGAATATTGCGTGAGGAATCAGGGGACCGGAAGTTTCCGGTTGCCTTGTGCATCCCGTTGATCCTTTCTTTTCTCGAGGCCGACGTTGCCGCGCCTTCCGCCAAGGCGACCGAGCCGCTGTCTGGCCCCGAAGGCAAAATTCCAAAGATACTATGTGTCTTGCACAATCGTCTATTCTCCATCCGGAGACAACGGTAAACCCCGGGTAAAATAAATAAATAAATAAATTGAGTGAGGAAGGAATGTACTATAGCAGTCAAACTTAACCTCGGAACAAGTGCTATATCTTTATGGTTTTGCGTTGACATGGACATAATTGTATCTGTTTATTGTATGGACGTGCCGAAGGACAGGGACAAAGTCAAGAAGGTAACGACAACACGGAGCGCACTCGCAACTGAAAATTTATGAGAAAGCACACTGACTTAAAGGAGCTGTGCAACAATTTCAGTGCTTTTTTGGGGAGTTGGTGTCTCGACCTTTCCGATTGGGAGTTGGTGTCTCGACCTAAGTTGGGTCGTTGGTGTCTCGACCTAATTTGGGAGTTGGTGTCTCGACCTTTCCGAAGTAAAAATACAAAAAGCCGCTTTTGCGAGCATGTCCTAGTTTTTGTTTTAAAAATGGACAAAGATCGAGGTTTTGGCGCCTGTCAACTCCTTCACCATCTTCCGAGTCACGTGCGCTGTGACGTCAATGGGGACGCGCGTGGTTCCGGTGAAGCTCTCTCTTTAGAGCCATCAGTGAGCAGCGAGAACTCACCCGCTCGCGACCACGTGACCACGTGCTTGTGCAGGCGCAGTGCGACCAACATGGCGGAAGGGAGGAAAGTCTCGTCCGGGTCCGGCCAACCCCGTACGGCGATGCCCCCGTCCCCCTCCGGCTTCTGGCGGCGTTTCGCGGTAGCAGATAGAGTCCTGTATAGGCTCCCTACGGGAGCCAGAGTTGCGCGTTTGATTCCACGTGCCGCGTGCCGCCCTCGTCCCTATTCGCCGAGATCCGATCACGTGAGGAGCCGGATCAAGTGTCGTGCAGCAAAGTAGACGTTGCACGCGCCCCGGCGTACGTTCCCCTGCTTTTGAGCGCGCCGCGCGACTCGAACGCGCGGCGCCGCTATTCGCTGAATTCAGTCACGTGAGGAGCGGGGATCAACATGCCGTGCAGGAAAGCCGGCGCTCCGGTGTGAACGTAGCAACTCTGGCTCCCGTAGGGAGCCTATTAGCCTCGTGCGCGACCGAAAGCGTCGCTGTGGTCGGCCTTCCACGATTGGCCGAACGCTGACTATGACGTCGGAAAGGGATTTATCATCGACGGAATAAGAGAAATGAAAGAACTTTAATTTTGACGGTGTTGGCAGTGTTTCTTTGAGAGCGCAATGGTTTCAAGCTTCCACCATGCTATTTACAAACACCATCGAACTTTTTGTTCGCAATGGTAATGACGTCATCAAGGGGAACCATAGGAGGGCGCCACCAAAATATCTCGCCGCTAATACAGGAACTCTAGTAGCAGATAGAGCTGACGGTTTCGTTGACCTCGGATAGATGGCGCCACTAAAACTCCCTATAATAAAAGTTTTGTTGATGATACGAGCCTCTTGGAACGACAAGATTTATAGAAAAATTACCTCCTATCGAGCAGGTATTTGCACAACTTCCTATCTTTTTACAAGTCCCCCATTGACGTCATGCCGCGCGGTTCTCATGGCCGCCGCCCGCGGCTGCAGGTCGGGAAATATCATAATTTTTGCCTAGCGATTACGCGGCGGAATGGCAACATTTCGAAAGAAGGAGATGTGTTTTCTGTCCTTTGTGACAAGATAGAATATCAAAAGTAGAAGATGCAAATTCTTTCAACGTTAAAATCGTTGCACAGCTCCTTTAAATATACATTTATTAACACCACGTGATTTCTGGCCCACCTCTCTCTCTCTTTCTCTCTGTCTCTCTCTCTTTCTCTTTCTCTCTCTGAAAATAAGATTTCCTTATCTATCAGGGCCGCAGACATTTCGGCGCTTCTATTCAGTCATGAACCAACTAGCCCAAGTCAACTTTTTGTATCTGTTTACAGGGGCTTAACGCTTGTACGAGGCTAAGATTTAATTTTAAAAAAATAATAAAGATGTCACGGGAAATCCGCGACCCAAAGTGTGACTCAAGAGTGTAAAGGCTTCTTAAAGGGGCTATGCAACAATTTTTGTACTTTGCGCAAATACCACTTAGAACGGATCCCTGACGTTAATGACCTATGAAATACGCGTTCGTTTTTCACCCCACGCAATAGAAGTCCCAGAAAAAAATTAAAGAAAAACGAGCAGCGTTCACCCCCTCAACTCGCAGCCAGAACAAGCGGCCACGTGACCTGGAATCGAATATATGCCGCCAATGTTAATCATAGCCACGCGCTGGTGTTGGCAAAGCACAGGACACGCGCTGAGTTCCAGACATTGTTATGGCTCGGCTATTGTCGTCGTTGCAGCGATTGGACACGGGCCACTACCCGAATGCTTCTCGAGCTAGTAATTATCACGAGCCCAAATCGAGTGCCCACGCAATGCTCGGGTCCAATCTATGAACCGCATTCAAATATCGTCATTGGAGGTACTGCGGATCGCAGTACCTCCACGTTACGTCATCAAATTTTGCAAAGGAGAGATTGAATGAAAATGATAGCTTTTGTTCTTGAAATTACACCGCAACAAAGGAATTTCTTGGCCAGTGGCGTTGCGTGCGAGTATCCTTGAGTCCCACCAGTGCCAGTAAGCTCGTGTAAAGTGAAAAACATTCCAACTGAATATCGTTGCACAGCTCCTTTAACACAGACCCGTTTTCTTACGCTACGTTACGTTAGGTTACGAAAAGTCACCGGGAAATCTGTGCTTCGTATTAAGCGTGGCTACCAATTCAAGGAGATAGCCTGGCACGCGACATTCTAAACACGATTGTTTCGGTGACGACAAGCTAGGACGGTGAGTTACCGTGGCAACCAAGGATACAAGGCTCGTCGTAACGTAACGTAAGGAGTTGAGCTCGGTTCAACTTTTCAATCAGCACCGTTTTCTTACATTACGTCTAAGTCACCGAAATATTCGTGTCTTGAATGTCATGTGTCAGGCTATCTCCTTGAATTGGTAGCCACGCTTAATACGAAGCACAAATTTCCCGGTGACTTTTTGTAACGTAACGTAAGAAAACGGGTCCTGTGTGAACCAGCCTTAACGCAGAACTACAAACGCGCTAAAAGTAACGAACTTACGCTCTGCTACTGGCATCCTGAATAGTCAACGCAAAAATGTCGCTACATTTATTGTAACTAAGCGTAACTCTCGAGCTCTAAAATAAAAAAAACTCATAAACAAACATCAACGCAGCGCAAAACACTCTGCACATTTGGCGTGTGCAGAACTCTGCTATATTATCGGTTTACAGAAATATGACACGGTGCTATCACGCTTTTAGTGTTGTTTAGCGTTACCATTCGCTCCCGCACTGTGCTTACGTTTCACTGCGGGTGTGTACAGGGCGTCCCAAAAATTAGTTTACATCTTGCTGTTGTTACCGCGAAAATAATCTACGCATTGCCGAATGCTCATTTTCCGTCTAGATGTAGCGCTAGAGGTTTGAGCCTGATGCCAAAGTTTCAGAACCAACCGTTACCTTATTCAAAAGTAATGTGATGTTTTTTCTCTTTGGGGGGGGGGGGGGGGAAGTGGCGATTGACGGTGCTCCGTATACACCTTTTTTTCACAAGGACGCAGCCATTTTGAATGTCGTCACTTCTGGTTTGCGTTAATCGTTTCGATATCTCCACGCCACTGGGAGGTGCTCACGAAAAATGCGTGATTGTCACGCATTCTTGTTTTGCCTCACCTGTATTTTCTCGTATACAGTAAAACCCTTTAATTTTCGCGGCCCCTATTTGTAACGAATCGGTCACAGAGGATATAAACGCGGACACTAAATTTTGCGAATTCCATGCGGCTGCATTGAAACTCTTAGGGGCTCATTCACACTGGAAGCGGATCCGCGTTCGCAAAGCGGTTACGAACGCGGTTGTATAAGGATTCAGTACAATTTCACGCGCATTTGATGACATCAAATGCGCGTGCTGATTGTACTGAATCTTTATACAACCGCGTTCGCAACCGCTTCGCGAACGCGGATCCGCTTCCAGTGTGAGTGGGGGGTTAAGGGGGACACTATCCAGAAAGAGAAAAAAAAACAATTTCTGCAATCAAATGTTGATTTTTGAAATAGGTCCTATTTTTATTGTCACGAATGGCAAATGATTAGACGGCGAATAACTGAAGGGAGTGAACGCTTAATGCGGCGAACTTGCGCCCAAAACAAAAAAGGAGAAGGTTAATGTCGCAGGCGTCGATGGCGGCGAATCAGCAGAGTGGAACGCGGGGGCGAGACTGACTCCGGCTTGCCACGCGGAGCACCTTTTGAAGCCGCGTGGGTTTCTGGAACATTCGGCGTAGAACGTTCGGCGCGTACAACATACGTAACTCGATCAGACGAGAAAGTTCTAGAATTTCCGAGTACGCCAAGTAGAAAGAATAAATGAAAGAACATTCCGCTCCCTGGAATCGAACCCAGAACCTCTGCGCGAAAGCAAAGCACGGTAACCATTCGGCCGCGTACGTTTTTTTGTTTTGTTTTTCTTGCATTAATTCGGCCACGTACGATGTCCCTTAGCGACGCGCATGGCAATACCCACCAACATTTAGAAAGTATTCCCAGAAGGTTTTATTAGTTTACACTGCATAGTTAATTTTTATAAATTATTTTTGGTCCACCGATGCTAAAGAAAAGGTAGAGGTTGGAGCACTTTGAACTTATTTTTGTCCATTCCACTTCTTGGCATAAATTTCACCTTATGAAAACTATTATTTTGTTGTTAGGTAACTTCACTTTATGAAAACTATCGTATTGTTGTTACGTAACTAGGAATGGTTCTTATAAGTTTTTCTGGGGTAAGATTTTAAGTTGAAGATAGGTATGAGCTTGTATTTGTTTTGTCATTTTTTATACTCAAGAACTAAACTTTTAGACAAAGACTGAAATTAAGAAAACAGTGATTGTGTTTATGCGGCCTTTTTTGTCATAAAGTATGGTATAATATAGAAATATAGCACCGTATCTATTTGATCTGGACCGTCCTAAAGCAATATAACACTTTAAGACGGCAAATTTATAAGTAATTTCAAAACGATAGTTTTCCTACCCAGACACGCCCACTTTCCTTTTTGAACATTTCCAATTTGTTTTTGTACTTCACTCAGGTTACCAACATTTGGCACAAATGTTCTCAACAGAAACAAGCCCTGTAAATTTCATTTCAATCAGACAAGTGGTTCAAAAATTCACATTTTCGGGTAGTGTGCCCCTTAAGGACCGAAATTTGCGCGTGCCCTTAAATTTCGCGAATTTTTCAATTCGCGAATTTCGCTAAACATCAAGGGCTCGCGAACATCAAGGGTTTTACAGTATTCCAGGTTGAAATGTCTGATTCTTTTTTCGTCCCGCATATTAGATATAGAACCCACGTGACTGAAAACGAAAGAAAATGAAAACCGTGCATGGAAGCGCGAATACGAGCCCTATTTTCTCGTTAAAAGTTATAAAAAAACATTTAAAACTTTTTTTAAAGATTAGGGTTAGTCTTAAGCCCGGTTCACACAGTTGCGTTTGACTGCGTTTGACTGCGTTGCGGCAGCGAGACACCAGGACATCCCTGCTGCTTATATCGCGTGCCAAGGTGATTCCTTGAATTGGATTCCACGCTTCATACGAAGCACAGATGTGCCGGTGACTCGCTTTCGGTTCTCGCCGCAACGCAGTCAAACGCAGTCAAACGCAAGTGTCTGAACCGGCCTTAAATCTTTTGGCGTCTGTTCCGGGCCACTAGCGTTACATTTGGGTGGAGTATGAGCGTTCATCAATGCGTAGTTTATTTTGACGGTGATAGGATATAGGTGCGCCAAAGCTGTGAATCCAGCCCTCTTCCCCCTTAGAAAGCACGCCTCCCGAACTAACGCCTCCTAAATGACAATTGGGCCGTAGTGCTGGAAGTTTCACGTCACCGGAACCCAGCACTGGGCACAGATTTTACACGACCTCTGAGCAAGAGTTCGGCAGGGACTCTTGTTCAATCTGTGTCCCGCGTTGGCCTCCAGCGCTACGGTCTTGTCATGTAACTGGTAAGAGGTGTGGAACAAACTACGGTTTATTTTTTCTGAGTAAGTTTGTGTTTTGTTTTTGCGTCTCTTGTGTTTAACTGGCGACCGGATTTCAGTGGCATCCTGGAAGCCCTCACAGAAACCCCTAAACGTTACCTTTTTGTCTAAGTTACATATCCTCGTTACAAGGGCACTCTTAACCACAGTCACCGCACTATAGGGGACATTCACTGGACGCCATAAATGAGAGCGGTGTTTAGGGCGCATACTCAGAACGAGCTTACATTAATAGACTGCTAAGATCGGCAATCTTGATGTTGAGTAATGCACGCTGCAAAAGGAACTGTGGAAGCTTACCATCAGCACCCGCTCAGGGGTCGCGCACACGGCTATTGCCACCAGTGAATGCCCTCCATTATTTGGAACAGTTAATGAAGATGTGAAGAGTGCGTGTGCACAGCTTTGATGGGCTCTTAAGATGCGCAAGAGCACGTGCGCCCATATCTTTGACCACATAGGCCCGTAGCCCTCAAGTTTTGAGCAGCGCTCCAGGCGAGCAAAATTGAATATTTGGATCGCGTTTCGAACATGCGTCAATACGCTTCCCCACTACAGGTTTTTTCATACTCCGTTCCATTCTAAGTGCCAGCGTAGCAGGGGCTACAAGAGCGAGCTGCGAGCTTTCAGCGTCCCTGCCGAGCACGCGCGCTCGCATGGAGTACGAGCATCGTTCAGGAGGACGTGCTTTTGCGAGTAGCTTCGGCTTCGCTATCACGTAAAGTAAAACATACGTGCTTGCGGAAGCTATGAAAGAAAACAAAGATGAAAGTAATGTTTAATGGGAAGCTGCGGCCGCAAACTGCATAATTCTTTTTTTATTTTTTTTATTTTTTTAGACGTTTTGTCTAGACGTTTTCGCGCATCTACAGATGCTGACAGATGCTTGTTTTCGAACGTGGTACGTGTAAAAACGTAAAGCCCCTTCATGTTTCAAAAGTGGCGCAAGGCGCGTCGATGCACGAGGCACGTGCAACCTGCAGCCCTTGGGAAGATCATGGCTAGAGTCACTAATCATGGCGGCACAACGCAGCACTGAGCTAGATTTCAGACGCCATGAAGTTCCCAGAAGTGGCGTGCGGCCCGTGCCTCGAGCATTTCTACAACAATGAATGGCACCACTTTTTCCAGGATAGAGGGACTTTATAAAAACGAACGTTACAGCGCCACACGGATGGTGCAGCCAGCATAACATGGTCGCATTTCGCGTAAGTCTTCCAGACGCGCTCGCGCCCTCTGCCCCAGAGCAATGGGTCTATAGCCACAGAACGTTGTCCAAAAGTATACTAGTGTGGTAGCTGTGGCTTACCGTAACTGCAGTTAAGTGTGCCCGAGTAACAAGGGTATTACTCCTGCGTATAATAGACCGGATTGTATAAACAACCGCAGTTCGTTGTTCGCTGTTGTTACTCAAGAACGCTGTGCTAACAACCTGGCATTCGATCCCTTTCAGGTGATGCCGGGTGACTTTCTTTCCTCGCCATGTTCGCGTGACTCGGTCAGGCGACGTCAACGATGAGGACTTCGGTCACGTGACTCCAGGTCCTGTGAGTTGTTCTGTTCTTCCTATTGACGCTTTAAACACGCGCTAGGTCGAGCCGCCATTGCCGACCTTCGCTTGTCTTACCGAGATGCCGAGCCACTGAAGCGGGCGTCGACAAGCCTCCGCAAATGCCTATGCTGGGGACAAGGAAACAGCAGCACCTAAAGTGTCAATGACCTGTCCTGCTGTGGCAATGATGAAATGAGGCGAACGGAGAGGAAACATAAACTGAAGGTCGGTTATGGCGAAGCCATGCACAGCTGCCTGAAAGCGTCTATAGGTAGTATTCGCTTGCGGCCATAGCCATAACCCCGCAGCGTGGCTTTGATTAACGTTGGCGGCATAGGATAGGCACCAGTCCACGTGGCCGCTCGTTCTGACTCCGGGTACAGAGAATGAACGATGCTCATATTTCTTGAACTTCTTCGGCGCCTGCCATTGCCTAGAAAGAAAAACTAAGGCAAGTTTATTCGGTTATTAACGTTAGGGAGGGATTCTAAGTAGTATTTTTCGAAAGTAGAAAAAATCGTTTCATGTATCTTTTAATTCATCAATGCCACAATTATCAGCAAGAAGCACAAACCTATTGTACAAAACTTTGCAAAGTTGAAAATGAAAATTAAAATGTAACCTCACCTTTTTAACGCATATACCTCTCGAAAGCGCATAGAATTTATTCCTCGCTATAAATAACAAGGTATTAACATATTAAATATTCAACATCGATCGTAGTTTTTTATTATTTTTTACAAGTGGATTTGTTTTAGTTTACAGATGGTCAGTCATATTAATGTCGTTTTTCTCTGAGATGAATGTTGGAGCACAAATAATAAAGACGCAAAATGAATCCTACAAGAAAGGGCTTGAAACGAATACCCCGACAGGGCGGCTTGCCAAGTCAAAAATGTTCGTTTTTTTTCTATTTTTTTTTAATTTGATAGCAATGATTTGTCAATTTTCAACACCTTTTTAAATCAGTTCTAAATCCACTACACCAGTAGGTGCCACGGAACAATTTCAACGTTGGTATGAAGATGATACACCAAGGGAGGCAACTATATTTTACTGCAATTATACGACTTTTGCAGTTCTCTTAATCTGAGTGCCCGATACATGAATACGGGGCTTCCCGGATAAATGATTCAGTACAGTTTGGGGGGCTCACAGGGTTAGCTAACTTTAAAGTGTAAACCTCGAGGTGCGGTTACTCCGAACATGACACTGACACTTCGTTGAACTTCACTCATAAGGGCTACAGTCGTACCTCAAACTCGATCACTCAAGTTGCCGCTATAAGTGAAAGTATTCAGAGACCAACATAGAAAGGTAAGCGAATCGGTAAACGTTGAACATCGTGAAAAACAGAAAACAAGAAAACAAGGAAAGACCAAAGGACACACGCGATGCACGAGGGCTGCAAAGCAAATTAGACGCTGAGAATTTGTACATTGTAAGGTCAGTCTGCCACTGAGATTGCCAACGCCGGTTTAAGCCGTAAGGGTCAGTTTCACCGGGACAGTACGACTGCTAGCGTTAGGTCTGCAACGTACGCCACGCGGTTGAGATTACACGCTCAAGCGTCGGCTCGCGGATTAAATGTATTTCAGACAGGACGACAGAGAGAAGATACTGAATAAGATGGAAAGCGCGCGCAGTCGATCCGAGAAACGCTCAAGTCACTGGCAGCTCAAGAAGTACGCGGAGTTCCGAGGTTCTCATTACGGCTGCGCAGCCCATGATCCAATGACATGTGCAATGACATGTGCAACATTTAGATAACAGCGAACCATTCCCTATCGCCCGCACCCACGAACTCGACGACCACCACGACTGAAACCTGTCTTCATCTCGCTCTGCCACGAAGTGTTCGTGCATTCCATTCCTTCTTTATCTCATTTTTAGGTTCATGTTACACGTGTGTTATCTCATGCTACTGATGAATTATCAAGCTAATCAATATATAATGTTT
The DNA here is from genome assembly GCA_037355805.1 of Ixodes ricinus. NCBI lineage: Eukaryota > Metazoa > Arthropoda > Arachnida > Ixodida > Ixodidae > Ixodes > Ixodes ricinus. The sequence goes on from JAZHYW010014072.1 coordinate 89,902, forward strand.
ACAGTTTTTTGTCGTATTTGTTTTGGTAAGGGGAGGTTTTATTATCTTATGTTGCTGCGTATGTGAAACTAATCAATTAATGATACTTTTGTGGTTTTTTTTGTTGTTGTGTGTTGTTCCAGTACTCGATTGTTTCCTTGCCTAGGCCTCCGTACAGGCGGCAGGCAAAGACCATAAATAGATAAATAAATAAATAAATAAATAAGATAATAAGCTACTCTGTGTTTCGTAAGCTGTTCATGACGATAATTACTAATATATTCTTTGTTTCGGCTTTCATCCTCCCGAAAAATAAATTAGAAGACAGTGTTAATAAACCGGTGAGCTGGTCGTTAATCGACATACTGAAAACCCGAGACGGAGGCAAAAAAGGGTGACAAACGCAATGTCTCAAACACAGCTCTGTTTTGTAATTGAGACGTTGTGTTCGTCTTCCTTCTAAAACGTTGTGTTTGTCCCTACGTTTTGCCTCCGTCTCGGGTTTTATCATATCGAAATAAATTAGACCGTCTTCTCCGCAAAACGGCAGGATGTTCACGTCGACAAGTTGTGTTCCAGTTTCATCTGGAATCTTTTGTTTGTCTCTGTAGATTTATCGGGTAAAAGCAATCTATCACACTTGATAGTAAAAAAAAAATAGAAAAAAAAACAATTACCGTCAGAAGAAAGACAGGAGGTTGAATTCTCGTAGATTCCTATGGCGGGAAAAATCACGTGGCGTGTCAGCTCGGGCTGACATCGAAGGAGCGTTCCTTTATGAACCGTGCCTCGCCGTTCATTGAATCCGGCGGTGTTCAACCGACAAATGTCCAGATGTTCTGTACAGCCCACATTTACTCAGTTCGCTCCAGAGTTTATAATAGGAAAAAAAGAACTCTACAGTCGGCATTGCAGACTTTTCCCAAGTTAGCCAGCGGACGACGCCTATGTACTGTACTTGACGTCGAGGCTATATATATATATATATATATATATATATATATATATATATATATATATATATATATATATATATATATATATATATATATATATATACACTCATGTTCACAGCTTTTTCCTCTTTTTCTTTTGTGACCTTTTTGGGGGTCAAAGCCTTCTTTTTGTGTTAAGGAGATTTTTGAACGCTTTCATTTTTATACGTTTCCTCTGTTGGGATTTCGAACACTGAATAGCTCACTTTATTTATGATTTATATATTTGAAGCTGCTTCTTGCAATCAGCGAGAAATTTGTCCCGCAACTATTGGCAGGGTTGGGAGTCACTATTCAGTAGTATTATATAGCTATAAATCGTTGGTGACAAGTCAAGAATCCAGAATATGCCTCGTTTGCTCAAGCAGGTGCACGTCGCCTTTCGCCGGGCTATGGCTGAGCGAGCTATTCAAGGCAAAGGCTCGCTCTCGATGCCTCCGTACCTACTGGCGTAGCCTGGCAGAACGCCACGAGTAGCGGTAGAGCGGCAGACAATGGATGAGAGGAGAGCCACGTGACGGGCGCCCCGCTGCGGCGAGACGCCGAAACACACTTCTCCCGAGACGATGGAATGTCCGCTCGTGCTCCTCGCGTTCCTCGCGCTACCGCTTCTTTTCTCGTCGGGTTTGAAAACCATGTTTTGGGTCCTCGCCGCTGCAAAAGCTGTGCGCTGACGTCCAGCTTCCCCGAGAAATACTTTGTGCTACCAGATCCTCGCGCTCCACATCTGTGACCGGGCCTCTATGGCTCCGTCGCCGAACTGCCAGGTTCTGTGAGTATAAAAGAGGCTATGCTTCTGGGTTCTTCCGTGTCGCTGGCTAGGGTACTTTTTGAGAGATAAAAATTGCTTATTGTGAAATACGCTTGTTTTATATTCAACTAAAAACGTCAGCGAGAATCTTTTTTTGTTTTTACATTTCCTAAAGTTATGCAGACAGTTTCTCTGTTGCATTGCGCGGTCACCAAGCATATACGAATTTTTTACTATATTCTAAACACCACGTCAGTGATCGGCTCACTAATGTTCATCATACACTCTCAGAAAAAAGGTGTATTCTCACACCCTTTGTCCCATATAGTACAGCCCAAAACTTCAATTCGACTTACAGCGCCCTACTGTCGAACAGACGGCCCCAAATTTTATGAGGGCTTGATAGCCGTGTGGTACAAACTTATTAAAATAGCTAATGTACGCGTTACTGACTTCAACAAGAATTATTTTGGTTTTCTTGGCCCTACTGTAAAAACTCGGTGTTTTCTTTATGTGATCTTTGATTCGTAGTTTAGCTATTTAAAAAAGTTATATCGCACCGTTATCAAGCCCCTCGTAAAATTTGGGGCCGTCGTGTTCGACTACAGGGCTCTGTACGTCGAAATAAAGTTTGGGGTGTAGTATATGGGACAAAAGGGTGTAATGTGATACCCTTTTTTTAGAGTGTACCCACTATTGCACAAACGAATTCATTGACCGTCAAAACCCTTTTTGTGTCTGAAAATACCCAAGATAAACTTGGAGAAATCAATGGTCGCTCTCAGAGGTCGGTCCATGCGGAACATAAACTCTAATAAAGTTGGAACATTCGTTCTCCCACTAAGCACGTGCGAAGAGCGCATCGCCGCAATATATGGAAGACTCATAATATGTCCAGACCTAACAAAGTCGGATCGCGCTGTGTCAAAGAGCATATCTTGAAACGGCGTCCACAGAGTGGCAGCGTAAACGGTTTTTCTATGTTTAAATATATGTTCAGTCTCGCCATTTGACGACCTCCCTCCCTACATCGGAGCGATTGGCTATCCCAACTGCTTAGCGGAGAACGTAGGCCTTCCAAAATCCCTATGGTATACCCCTAGCATATCCCCCTCCCCCCACCCCCCTACACTTCGTTTCAGCTTGGGTCCTGACGCAGCCGACCGAAGCTACGAGTTAAAGGGACCAGACAAGCAGCAGTGTCATAACCGCAAGTTACTGGGCCTTTTGTGCTTATGATTGGTTCAGCAGTAACAGAACGCGTACAGACACACGACGAACACCATGATGGTGCGCTTTTGACGCTGCCTGATTGGTTCATGATCACGTGGTTTGCGGTGCCCATAAACCACGTGATCATATGAACGCTCTCTCAATCTAGGCGCCCCCATGACCGTCCGATACACGTCTCGCCACGGTGCATACGATCAAAACCGCTCGCGCAACTCGGCTACCCCAGAAACGCTCTCGCCCCGGCTCTTTGACCTTTCACCCTGCATGCACCTGCGAGATTGTCAGGGACGGCGACGACCACGGCGAGTTCGCGCGTGATTCGTCTTCGCTGGAGCTGGTCGACCAGCGGGTCGCCATCAAAATGACCAGCTTCCAACATCTCTCGATAACAACCACTCTCATCGCTGCTGCGATGAGTGTTGAGCTCCGATGACGCGAACGATGCCGTAGACGTAATCGTCACGAACCGCGTGCGAGAAACGCGGAAGATAAACGAGGAAGTGGAGCTCGAGACGCCGAGAGGGCCGAGTCTGCGAGTGCGTGCAAGGGGACGCCGCGCGTTGCGCAGGCGACGTCACGGACCCAACAACCCCGGCGGCCTTTTCGAATGGGACAAATCCGAGGGTCCCGCGTATAAATCGATTTATGCGAGAAACTATTTCGCCGTTCTCAGGACAAATTTAGCAGAAATATAGTAATATATAATGGGTCTTAGCAGTATAGTTATCTCATGTTTTATTTCTGGCGTGTCTTAACACTTCAGCATGTCACCGACTATAGTAGGCGCCTCGCTCAATCCGATGTGTTCCGTTTAGAAAGCCTAGATTTAAGAGAGAGAGAGAGACAGAGAGACAGAGAAAGGAAGAGGGAGAAAGAGAGCGAGAAACTTAAACCATGGAGGGCGCTTTGACTTACGAGGATGCAATCTGAAGCAAACAGCAACCAGTCTACTTTTGTGGTGCTCCTGTGCATTCCTATGAGAAAACGAGCGTGCATTTTCTATTTTCGCCGGAAAATAACGTTATTCGTTTCTGTTGTTTGGGGCGTACCCAATAGTATATACTATATACCTGTATTAACAGTGTAAAAGTGTAATTGCTTTAGTTCCCGCACTTTTCTTTGTCCGTGAAGGATGTGAAACTTCGCCGTACTTCAGGACCAAAACCTGCGTTCCACAGAAGCTGTGTACACACGAGCGACGAATCTAAGCAAAATAACAATCGAGAGGAATGGAGAGTGTGTTCAAGGTTCGCCAGCATTCCGATGACGCTTATACATTACTGGAGAGTTTTAGTAGATCGTTCCCATGACTCCGATGACGATAGCCGATACTCCGCCACCACCTCCCTTGCGCATGCATAGTATCGTTATCGGGGCTATCGGAGGTATCGGAACGATCTACTAAAACTCTCTACTAATATGCCAGTCCTGTCTTATATGAAAATGGCCCCGTCGTGCGTCTTTACGAGCGGGTTAAAACATTCAAAACGTGAAGTACAAAGTGCGTAGGCTATGAAAGGCGTTTCTTTGTATTATTTCCTATGCCGAGCAGCGTTTATCGGGCACTTCTTCTCTCGCGTCTTTCTATTTTCAAATATTTCGTGCGTGCGGGTGATGTTCTGAACGAAGAACAAGCATCTTCGCACATAATCATGAGCAGAAAGAATAAAGCAGTACTTATTTACTGCAAATCGGACTATATCACGCGGTCGTTAATTTATTTTGATCGTCTGCGTGCACAAGGAGTTACTTATCCAGTGTTACTGCGTAGTCCTTGCCGTCTCTCTTGGTTTTCCAGATGTCCTTCGTTCGTTTGCACCTATCTCCCCCACGCTGAAAACGCGCCGACGCCGTGTTCGCGCTAATGGTGACTCAGAGTGCACAGAAATGCATGTATAGAGCTGTTTTAGCACTTTGTTTAATGCCAAGAATTTGAAAAAAAAAAACGCCGTAACTGACCAATAGTTTCGTCTGCGTGACTGAGAAATATACCAATCTATCTAGTACTTATGAATTATTCGTGATATTTGCTCTTATAATCGAGTGCAGAGTGAAAATGCACTCACTTTTTACCCATAGAAGTGCATTGCCGGAAATCAACTTTCGACTCGTTGTTGTCTGCTTCAATTCAATTCAATTTGCAACAGCACACTAGCACCAGTTAAACCTCTAGCGTACATTATTATATTACTTTCATGCCCGCTTGGTCTGACAGTGAGCCTCTGGTGGCTCGGATCGTTCACAAACATCTTAAAAAAAGCGCAAAGAAGAATACATCAAGACAATGCTATACTTGCACCGAAGCAGGAAAGGACAATACTCTTTCCAGCGCACTCCGCAGCTCCGTGCGAACGCCCAAGCTCTGTCGCGAGACTCCATGCGGTGACTCTGAAACTATAGGGTGATAACGGTACGACAACTCTTTCTAACTCTCGGCCTCTAGCACGCGCTTGCTGCCTTCCGCCGTGCTTCGGTTGTGCGTGCACGTTCGAGGCTCACAAGACATTGAAGCGTTGTCGGAGGTAGGAAGCGCTCGCGCTAGAGCATCAGCAGCTCGAGTATAGTCAAAGGCCTGGGCACTGGAATGTTGACGTCGTCACGGTGAGACCGAGCGAAGACGCGGACTGAACCCGAGTGGTGCGTCAGCGGTCGGCTGGACTTCGTGTCCAATCGGCGCGTCGAGGGGACGCTCGGCATCTGGCTCGGCTCCAGTTGCAGCGTTGGAGCCATTCGAGTGTGTAGTGACGTCACGTGGAGAGAGGGGAATATATTCTCAGGCCTTGACTATCCTAGGTGGAGTTGGCTAGAGGCCGTACAACAAAAACTCCTTCCTGTCGGTCTCATCCTGTAAGTGACTGGTATAGATACATCTAAGATCCGAGTTTGTAGATAGTTTAAAGGGATACTGAACCAAGGAATTTAGTGTCCATAATAAGTGGCGCACGTTCTTTCCACGAGCCAGCAGCCGCCGGTGTGCGCGAGCACACGGCTGCAAAATGACGTCACAGACCTCCATTCGCGTTAAGATGACAGTGAAATGTATGGGCTTCGGGCTGAAGGAGACTAAAGACAAGTTTTCATCTATACAGTGGCGTCTGGTGTAAAAACTAAGCTGATTAATTGGTCTAACAAACTCGCTGGCTTTCACTTGTAGAGATGAAAAGCCTGCTTTTATTTTCTCCGGCCCGAAGCCTGCATTTCACTGTCCTCTTAAGGCTGCGGTCCCACGGCGGCCATGAAAAATGACAATATGTGCCCTTGTTTGTAGCGCGATTCTGACGCTTAGTCACTACCTAAAAATATTTAACTCGTGTCACCTTATAGAATAGGCAATGGGCCTCATTTGGATATATGATATATATTTCTGAAGCAACAAACGATATCGGGGATGATCTGCGAATATTGGTGTTTTTGGTCATACATGGTTTGGTAGTACAAATAGGGAGAGTTTACCGTTAGAGAAATTTGCTCAAAAATTTCATGGTTTGTAGATAAAGAGTGTTTTCTTTGCACAGCGTGGCCTTTTTTTTCATTTTCTTTTTAGTTTCGGAAATTGACTTCTTGGAAAATTGGCTTTACGGAAGCATATTCACGAGCTATTTTCTGGACAACTGTGGCATATTTGTTTCTGAAACTTCTTATAACTATTGATATATAAAACCTACAAACGTGTGTTAAATTTAATTAGGATTGACGTAAAACTTTTGCTGTAAGACTCGCGTAAAAACCAATGAAAATGGTAAAATCAGACTAACATCGTTTGGTAGTACGAATGCACCGGTATGGGTTTTCAACACAGTTGATCAACCTCTTATGCAGAGACAAATAAATAAGTGCTATTTTGCATAGCGAAGCCCTTTTTCGCAATTTCGCATTTGGTTTCTCTAAAAAAATTCATAAAGTTCAGGCAAAATTGCATCCTTCTTAGACACAAAAAATCACATTTGTCTATATTTATACTATTCGATGGGTAATCATGTTGTCATAAAGAAGGGTTAATATCTGATATACAAAATAGCAGCTTTTGTTTTCAGTAAACATCTCTAATATTTGTTTGAGGATGGACACAAACATGATTGCCGGTTCTTTAGATGTGCTTTTATGGTTATAAAACAGATTTATTGGCATCTAATAATATTTATTGTATGGAATAGATAAACAATGCGATGTATTAGACTTTCACAATGATCTTGCTTTGGTTTCTTGATAGGTGTAGAGCTTAGTTAGTTTTAAAAACAATTAAAAACTGTTTGGGTGTTTTATTGCGCTACCTGCTGGATGGCAGACAAACTGCTGATTTCTAAAGTTCAAGAAATTTTCGAGGGCGGCGTTGGCGTTTGTATCATCATCAGTGTCCGTGTATTTTTGCCTTCACATTTAGAAAATATATTGGAAGATTTACTATCGACAAATAAATGGTTTAAGTACTGGGTCAGGCTAATAAATCTAAGATAAATATTTACACAAGCGTAGTGTGATATATTGTGTTGATTATTCGATATGATTGAAATCAATAAACAATGAAGACGAAAAGGAAAAGAATACACCCGAGTTCACCTCATGCCTAGAGCCACTAAGTGAGCTGCGCTTGGAGTATCGGCACTCCGTTCCCCAACATTGTTGTGGGAGCCGCCATTTCGGGTCTAGTGCAGAGCAAACGCAACTGCCGATCGTCGTGATTCAAAAGTGCGACTTCCTCAGCATTTTATCCGGTGTTAGGAAGCTGATGCAATATTGCTTTGCTCTGTCGCGGACTGTTTAAACATTTGTGGAGGACAGAAAAGAGTTTCCTGTGATTTTAGATAAAGCTTCAGATCACTGGCAACCATGATTTTACGCCACGATATGTCCAAGTGTCGTTACTCTGAAGCGTAGCTTATTTAATGACACTATTCGTGCCCTTTTTCAAGGGGCTTGTAATACCTGAAGGGGCCATGACGTAAGCCCCGTGGGTTCCACAAGCCACTACTTTTTGACACCTGCCTCTTCCTCATTGTTCCCGCTAGTGGCACTATACTTCGTTTCACCTTATGTTGTATCGCAGCAAAGGATAGAAGCGCGAGCTCATAGCGTTGGCAGCTGCTCTTAATTCACGAGAGCTTGTGCCGTCGAGATGTGCCCCAGAGCAAGAAGCTCGCGCTTGTGGCCTTTCCTGCGGTACATCATAAGGTGAAACAGAGTATAGTGCCCGCGAACCTCCTTTCCCGTGACTGAAACTGAAACTAAATATGAATAATACACGATTATTATAGCTTATTTAGTTATAACCAACTACACATAATGAGAGAAGGAAGCGGTCGGGTAGGAGAAACGCGGGTTTTATGTGCGACCGTTCTAACCGTTTTAGAAGAGAGAACACGCGAGGTTGCGCTGATTTCAAAAAGACGATCCAAAGAAAAGAGGCGGCACGCTGTGTTTTTTGTGATTGTGCGTCTAATTTATATATAGGTATATTTGAAGATCGACGATGGACGTCGATCGTCTCGAGGTAATGTAACGTAGTAACATTATACAAAAAATAAACATAATGAAGGACTGCACGACTTAATATTTTAAGTTCTTGGATTGTAATAAGGCGGTAGCCTATTGTACTTACTGTTGACGAAGAGCAATATGAGGTGACGAGGTAATGATTAATTGATGAGGCTCTATAAGGATGACGACATTAGTGGGTGTCGAAATACAACGTACAGTGCCAAACTTGTTTCAAGTATCGTGTACCCAAAGACTTTTCTTCACCCGCAACAGAATATGGTAGAATCATTGAGGATGATGCTTTACAACTGTACGTGGAACAGAGAAACTGCATTGCGCAAAAGTGCGGCTTATTAATTAATATAAAGGACGGAATTCTAGCAGCATCCCCTGATGGACGGCTTGGAACAAATGGCCTTGTTGAGGTGAAGCGTCCCCGTTCCAAAAGATTCTTGAAGCCTACTGAAACCGCAAAAGAGTATGAGGCGAAATATAAGAAAGAGCCTGGTGTAAAAGGTCCAAATCACCACCATATATTCTACTACCAAATACAAGGGCAGTTACACAATACACAAATAGATTTTTGTGATTTCGTTATATTTACACTCAAGGGCATTGATATCCAACGTCTTCAGAGCAATGACACCATCTGGCCAAACAACATAGAGCCTTTTCTACTCAAGTTTTACATGAAAGGCCGGACTTCCGCTGAAATACCTCATGTAGACGAGTTGTTCGATCGAATAAACTGCCATTACTCCCGATCTGGGAATCTCTCGATCTTCGTTCGTAGGCCATAGTGTCATGAGATCGAGGGGTGTGGCTCTTCGTCCGCCGAACATTGCTTCGGTTGGTGTTTTTCCCGTGGAAGATGAGACCGTAATGTGGTGCCGGAACAAGAACTTGGCGATTCTTCACTAAACTGCTTCTTCCGTAAGCTTCAAGAGGGCTTTCTTCGTTTCGCACACCATCTGTTCTGCTTGCCCGTTCGTTGCAGGATGGTATGGTTAACTAATGTAATGCCTGATGCCATTTTTTGTTTTGTTTTTTTGTTTTGTTTTTTAGAAACTTGTTTATTTATTTTTTTAAACGAGATTCGGCGCGTTATCAGAGGAAAGTATTTTCGGTAGGGCAAAAGTAGCGAAACGAGTGAGTAGAACGTCAATGACGCGTTTGTACGTCGTGGCATGCATCGTGTAAACTTACAACCACTTAGAGTACGCATCGACCATGACTCCGCAGATGCGGATACGTTTCGCCATGCACCCACCGACTGAATAGTGGATCGTTTTCAGTTACTGTTCATAATGGCGCTGGACTCGAGGAAAACTTCGAGTCTTTCCGCAAAGTTAGCCCAGGTGCCAACACTTTTGTCGAAAGCCGTAAGTGCTCTAAACGTCAACAACGTCGGTAGCCGACGTGCTGTGCTTGACACTTGACGCTTACCATTCGCTGAGACGAAACTTGCTTTTACGTCTGCCACTAGTCGTCCGATATCAGGTCATCACCGACAAATCCATCTCCCGACAAAACAGGTCTTTATTGTCCGCATGTCTATAGTTAGCAATCATGTGAACTTATAAATTCCCGAACGCTCATCACTTGCCGTCACTAAACTCCGCTCAATCATAGTGTCTTCATGGCTAATAAACGTCTTCCTATTTATACTGATGCTTTTCATCATATTCCTCCTAAGCTGTACTTACAACATAATGTGTGTCGGTACTTCCGAAAATATTGCAACGGCGCTTGTTTTCTGGGAACTATAATGTAACAACTATTACAACATCTTCCGGATCCCATAAAACACAATATTTCGTTACGTCACTTTTCAGTCGTCATTATAATGGCGAGGCAAATACCGTAAATCGCGAAGCAGTTTACTTGAACGTCCGCTTCCACTGGTGTCTTGGAAGATTGAGTCAACTGAGCGTGCATTCCTGCAGAAGAGTTTTTCATTGACAGAATATTGACACGTCAATCAACAATTGATTCCTTCTCGGTAAGATTTATTGCGAAAGGCCGTCGCAACCGCCGAACCGCATGTCCCTATATCAGCCTGACATTAGAGAGTTTTAGTAGATCGTTCCGATGACTCCGATAACGATACCCGATACTCTGCCTCCGCCTTTGTGCTTACATATATAGTATCGTTATCGGGGGTATCGGAGGTATCGGAACGATCTACTAAAACTCTCTATTCTCGCATAGATGAGTTTGCTGGGCCACGCTATTGAGCCAGCTGAGCACAGCTGGCAGCGGCGCGAGCAAGGCCACGAGGGGAACGTGATGGTGCTCGAGCCATCCCACCGTGAACCAATATTTCGGCCACCCCACGGGTGCGTGTCGCCATCTATTGGTTGAACTAACGCCTTGTTCAAGATGGCTGCCGTGGGACCGCAGCCTTAAAGGGGTCATGCGAAACGATTTTCCTACTTCTTCCTCCTTAGCTTTAATCCTCAACTCAAATGCAAATTGTGAAATCACGTGGTCGTGACATTCCTTTGGCACCGGTGCGATGACTCCTAGCTTCCACCGTGCTATTTATGCACACCATAGAACTTGTCATTCCCCAGTGACGATAAGTTCTGTCAGGGCACTCATTGGCCACGAACGCGAATCCAAATATTCGTCGACGGATTGATTGTTGACGAGCGCATACGTCCGAGTGACGCAGTTCTCGTGTCCAATGCATGAGCTGGGCTCTGCTGACGTCAGTTTGGCGCCGGTGACGCGCCTCTGGAACAGCGGATGTATCATAGTGAAAAGGCGGCCGAGCTTTCGAAGGCAAGAAGGTACAAAATAGTCCGCTATATTTTCAAATGTTCGTACCGAAAACCTGGCTTTTGACTTTCTAGCCTCTTTCTTTGGCCAACTAAACGATATGCGATTAGTAAAGTCCCAATTAAAATCATTCATCCCAACCCAAAATTCGTTTCATGGGCCCTTTAGGCGAATGGAGGCCTTTGACGTCATTTTCGTTGCGTGTGCTCGCGCACACTGGCGACTGCTGGCTCGTGGAAAGAACGTGCGCCACTTATTATGGACGCTAAATTCTTTGGTTCAGTATCTCTTTAAGGCTTCAAATCAGGAAATCGCAGACCATCGGAGACCTAGAAAATAATCCCAACAAGCAGCCTCGAGCTCTATACTCCTTTAGCACCTGCTTGAAACGCTGCCTGAAACGGCCATCGCAGTTCGCAATCTGAAGACTCGGAAGAGAAGAACCATATATCTTTGTTTTCTGAACATTGTGTCCTAGTGTCATTAGAGAAGAAGTTTGAGCGGAACAAGAAGAGCACCAGAAATGGAAAACAAGCGAGAAAGAGAGAGAGAGAGAGAGCAAGGGGAAGAAGGAGAGAGAGCAAAGAGCAGGCGAACGCAGCACCAAGGCGGTCCATTGTCCATTAGGAGCTGTGCTGGACACAACAAACTCGGCCGGTGTACACGTCCACAGAATTCCCTGGGGCCTCTGCGGCTCTGGTCCGAGTGACGCGCGACATGTCTGGGTTCCTTGTTTTATGTCGTTTCCATTAAACTGTACGTATAAAATTGGGTAGTTTTCTGCCCTGAGCAAACACAGCTAGAAAAAAAACGATGGGCTTTTTTTGCTTGCTTTTTGGGTCGGGCAAAGCCATGCTTCTTGGGAAAAGCTCGTCGCCGTTCTTTGTCTACAAAGTCTGCTAATGCCCTCGTATTTTTGTTTGTTTGTTTTCTCCTCCTGTGTTCCGCGTTGCTGGTTCTCATTGGGGCACTTCCGCTAATGGAGACAAAGGCTCATAGTGCTTCTATCCCTCGGCTTGCTTTTTTCTTTTTTTTTTTGAGGCTTGGCGGCGGGGGGGGGGGTTCGATGAATTGTTTTGTCGACCGATTACTTGTCGCTTTAAGGCGATCGTCCTTAACTCTTTCTCTAAACGTCAACATTAATCATCTAAGACACTCGTGACGCCGTAATGGTGCTGTATATCGAGTTTTGTCGGTAGCGTTTATATTAGATGTCGACACTGCAAAGAACATTTCAAACAGGCCTCTTAAAACATAGTTTTCTTTCTTTTTTTTTTTGTTCCTTTTTTTTTCAGGGGCAACAAACAATGATCCTATTTATTGATTTTGTGGTGAAAAACCAGAACAAAAACAGTGAAAATAACATCACAGCACATTGTCGTATCCTGTAAATGAAGTAACGCGGTGTTTTCCGGCGAAGCGTACATTCGGACAGCGGTAGGACGGCTCTTATCATTGAATTTGAAACTGAAACCACTTTCGTCAGTCCGGTGAAGCCGCACCGCCTTGACTCGCATTCGTTTGTGAGCCTAATGTTCCTCCGGGTCGTGAACATGCTTCGGTGACTGTATTACGCAAAGCAGTTGCGAGTCAAGAGTGTGCATGCTCAGAACCCTCTGCGGGGGTCTATATCACATGAGCGAATGGCGTTTCAGCGAACATCGGTCATTTGAGCTAATCGACGTTTTAGCGAATTATTAAAACGCGTGTGCTTGAACGTGTTGCCATTGATCAGCTGACGCCCCAAAACAAGGCAAAACCACAGAAATGTGATCCCACTGTGTGTCCTACCTGAGGGATGCGTTGACCGTCGCAGCGTCAGAACAGGAAATAAAAAATCTTGTACCACAATTTCTTCGATCGCCTGTCAGCCGAATATGAACTTCGCCTCTGATCAAGCCTGTCTGCCGCGCCCATCCAACTGTTGTGGCAGTAATTACCTTTCGGTATACCACACCAACAAAAGATCCATTGCCAAGACTTCGTTCGGTTTCTGTTGTGTCGTTGGGATCGTGAAAATTTGACAAGACGTTCCCGTCCTTGGTGTCATGCCATTGATATGCAGTAACCTGTTCCTTTGTCCACCGAAGAAATTCTCTTTTGCTGTCTGTTTTTTTTCTTTTCAGCTCCTCAGGAGATCTTTTCGGTGTGTCCGGACGGTTCCCATAGCAATGATACCCCTGTCCGCAAGATCTTCCATCAGGTGTGTGTATGTGAAGTGGTTGTCCAAATACAACTAAGAGCCAGGCTCCATACCTTCCGACGGTGACAGCACGACATGTTCTCCCAAAGTCTTGTTGGCAGGCCGCTTTACGTTCTTTCCCTCATATACTTCAAAGTGTAGCAAATAACCCGTCTCCGAGTCTGCTTGCCTACACTTTGTTACCTCTCTTGATTGGTTTCACGGGTTGAAACTGCTTTATTGGTGACCTTCCCTTGTATTGGATCATTCACTCGAATAGAGCTTGGTGCGCATATGATGTGTACTCCTTTCGAAAAACTGATGTTCAGTGCATCCAGGAGAAGGCGAACCTCAGCAAGCCTATCAAATCCATCTTCTCCAATGTTTTTTGCTTGCTGTTGTCGCTCACGTGGAGGCAGTTCATGATGGATTGGAAGTGTTTGAATGACAACGACATCACCTTTGATATTTCTTGTGTATTGAGGAAATCAAAGCTAAAGTAGTGGTATAACTGATGTCTTGGTTTGACGCTCATAAGTATCAGCACTCCCAAGTATGCCGGCAGTCCATCTGTCATCGGCTTTTTTCCATTTTCTTAGGCACTTTTGCTCCGCATAGCGGTTTGTTTTTTCAACTAGCATGTGCGTAACAGGTTCGCCAAAGAAGAGGGCGAACGCATCAGCTGACCTTGTTGCAGACTCTAACGAAATAATGCGGATCACAGGTTTTGGGATTTACCACATCCGTTGGCTCACTGTACCTCATGCACCCGCATCTCTTCTTCTGGGTCGCACACACCTTCCGCATCTTCATTGCGTGCTCCAATGATATTTTTCTTTGTTCTTCTTTAACCGTAGGGTGTCCTACGTTTTCGCTTACTATACTTGATGGTGCGTCCCTACTAGTTGATGGTGCGACTGTGTATTCGGTATCTCCCTCGCTTGAATCCGGAGGCGCAAGCTCAGGGATGAACTCTTCATCACTGCTGTCACCGCCTTCCTCACAAGACTCTCGGCCGTCAGGAAGACTGTAGAACAAATCCAAGGCCTCTTCAGGCGTGAGGGAACCTATTCTCACAAAGATATTAAGTGCGACAAAGTGTTCAAAATGCGCTAGCTGTGCGATTCGTAGAAAAAATATTCTCGATTTCATGCTCAGCATACCACGCAACCAAGCTATAGCTAGTGTCTAGTCGGGCGGTGATACCTGCGGTGAGGGCTTTGGCGCGCTTCGCACTGGGCCGGGGCCTAACGTTGACTTTGGCTAGTATTGCCTTGCCTCGCGTGGTTTACCAGGAGAGAAAGACGAAGGGCGGCGGGGCACATGTGTAGGCTGTCCCTGTGTTAGAGTGTTGCACGCCCACAAAAAGCGCGCAACACTGTGGCATTCTAAGCTCCCGGCCTCCATCGTTTTCCTCTATTAATAAACTATGCGAGCCCACCCTACCAAACCCCGGACCCTTCTCCCCCCCCCTGCTAAAACACAAGAGCCAAACAAACCCAACTAGCCCTGGACCTGTCCCGCAAGCGCAGCCTACAATCTTGGACCCCGTGCGAGACGCGCGGGACAAGGTGGATGTGATGTGGCAAAGCCCATTCCGCAAGTACCACGGCCCTGCCAAACACGTCATTACCCGCTACCAACGCTACTGGAGCGAGCGCGTGAATTCGTCTGGCGTCCCACTTGCTTGAGAGTGCGTGCATATGATCCGCGAAGCCAAGCCACACGTCCGCGCCAGCAGCGTTGCAACGGAGAATACAAAGGCAATAATTAGGGTTAGCAAAATGGGCCCCTTTTTATGGATCACTACTTTTCGACAACCTTTTCCCGCAATCTGCAGCTTCAATTCTTGAATGCATGCATTTATTCCAGGCTAGACATCTTCTCTGGGTGTCGAAAAAAAGGAAAATCTTACCAGGCATCTTGAACAATGTATTGGCACGATCGCAGACTAGGAAGATTTCAAAACGTGCTGAACAAAAACAACGTAACACAAGCGCTCGCAACTGTAGGGCCATCTGGTTAACTCAGTTAACTTGCGCAAAGTTATTGTTCGGCTAGTTGTTGAAACTCTACGACAGGTGGCAGCACAAAATGATTGGGCTGCGTGCGTCCCGTTCTCGTTGACGGACACTTTCTCGTGATCCACAAATTGGGACACATACGTCCCGTTGTACCACAAAGGATTAAATAAAATAAATATTGCCTTCTTAAAAGAAACGTCGAGATGCTTTCAAATTTCTGCGTATTCTGCAGCAGAGCACCGCAGAAACAGCCTCGTATTTTATACCGGCATTTTTTTGCTTCTTCGTTTCTGTGTGTCCGCGTTTGTTTGCGTGTATGTGTGTGTCTCTGAGTATTTGCGTGTGCGTGCGTGTGTATTTTCCTGTGTGTGTATTTGCGTGTGTTTGCGTGTGCGTACGTATGTGTGTTTGCGTGTATGTGTGTGTATTTGTGTGTGTGTGCTTGTTCGCCTGCGCGCGTCCTACACGGATCTTGTTTCCTCGAGAACCTAGCGTGCATACTCCAAGATCCAAAAGATCGACAAAATAAAAAAAAATAAAAAAAGAAGTGGTGAAGGATGTCTCGGTTTCAATTAATCCCTAACGTTCGTCGTGAAAATCTTGTCGACGTCGAAGCCTTTGGAATGTTCAGTAAATTAAAGACGCTCGCATACCTTCCCGCCTTAAACGCATTGTTTGGAGTTTCCGCTGAGGTTTACTTGTTCTCCCACCCTTCTTTTCTAAGTTTATTCCACGCTAATCTTTTGTTTGGGGGGACGCGATTCCAGTGGCTAACTTAAAGCTCCGGACAAAGCGTTAAGGCCGCAGAAGCTACCTAACATACACAACACAACAAAAAAAGAAAGAAAGATCACAAAAGCACCTGAGGAACCGCAGAATGCCAGGCGAAGAAGTTAAGTATCCTTTGGCGTAAACACGACATCTGCCACTCCTGGCTCTCCTTGTTGTTGTTGCTGGGGGTGTTGTTGTCGTGGCTTCCAAGTAAGAACATTAAAGTCGAGCGAAACAATGGTAAGCCTTGCCGAGCGACCGTACTCGTTTCAAGGAAGCATATGTGAACCCGGCTTTTCTGCACTCGTTGGCATCGCGCAGCAACGGTGAGCATTGACCATATATAAGAGCAGCACTTTGGCCTCGTGATCCGACTATAGTTTTGTCAAGCTTGATAATGGAGGCGCCCCAAATAAAATACCCAGCTGAGATATTTCTAGATAAAGCCGAGTTCCTTGTTGGAAACCTCTTCCTGACTTACAAAAAGAAATTATTCGATCTTTTCTATAATATTGTTTTTAGATGTGCACTGTCTATTCGGGAAGAAAATCATAGTCTCTTGTCTGAGTGGATTTTTTGCTTGCGTGCTTTTTTCGTGCGAAAGAATAACAATTTCTTTGTTTGGGTTGCTAAGTTGTCTTTGTTGACGTATAAGAGGCATATTATCTTGGAAGCAAAAAATTACTGGATATTTAAAAAAAAGTTAACTGCTGCATGGTCTCTACAACCCCCCCCCCCCCCCCCTCCCCCCCCCCCCTAAAAGATAAGCCGGAAAAAAATCGGCTAATTTCTTTCCTGTATTCTGAAAACACAATAGCAAAAACAAAACAACAAAAAAATGGGGCTCACATTTGGTCTGACATGTTCAGTACGACGCTTTGTCAGACTTGTACTTAACGCGTCACACATAAGGCGTCACTTTTAGTTAGTTGCTTTCTCCCGTAACGAAGTGACAACCTAGTTACATTTTTAAGAGAAGGAAGCAGTAACGTAGTTTTCCTACTTTTGATAAAGTCACGAGTAACGATATTTAGTTACTTTATTTCGGTAACGTGTAGATGTCTCAGTTTTGCATAACGTACTAATAAAGCGACCAGAAAAAAAAACGACTCGCAGACATGTGAACGTTGGTTTTGGTGGCGGACAATTTTAGTTGTCGGTCTTGCTGATGTAACCAACTCGTATGTCCTGAAATGAAAAAAACTATTTTTTTTATATTATTCCGTTTGATGAGAGACGCCTCGTACCGTCTAAATCTACAGCGGTTTTCAAAACTGAAGTACAGAATATCTGTGTGTAAACAAAACTAACATAAAAAAAGGATGCGCTATGCCCCTCGGCACAAATGAGCGCTAAAGAATGTAAGTTTTTTTTCTTTCTTTGTTCGTTGTAATTTTGGGGGTGTGGGGTGTGGGCTGTATTCTAGAGCTACGCTTTGCTAGTGGTAGCTCGTGCCGTCATTCCGAAGCATAGATTGAGCATGCTCCCGCTGGACCCGCTTTCAGCAGCGTACAAATTTACTAAAACCGTTTCGATCTGGACGAGCATCGTACCGGCGTGCGGTCGTGTATCACTACTGCGTGGTGCACGTTAAAGACCCCAGGCTAGCGGTTGTACTGCACTGACTAAATTGCTCATCTACAGCGAGTGACTCGTCGCAACTTTAAAATGGCTGACCAACGACCCGCTGTATAAGTATCCACACAACCCCAATTCTCTGCTAGTACGGGGAATACGGGACCTCCCCAAGAATAGGGAGTTTTCGTAGATCGTTTCCGCCGTCCCGCAATGCTCTCTGTTATCCGCTACGAGATCCGGAACTTTGCAGTCAAAGCTAGCGACGCGCATGCGTAGTAGCTGCGCCTTCGTTGACGAGAGCTTAGCGGAGGGTGGAAGACGGATCTGCGAAAACTCCCTGTTACATCGGAAAAGACGAAAACGAAGAACGCGGAAACGCGCGTGGCGGCGGCAGCGGTACCGTCTTCGCATCCGCGACCCCGTCAACTGCACCGCATTTCGAGGCGTACGCCTGGTCACGTGCTCTGGTGGCGAGAGGAAGGGGGGGGGGAGAGGATCGCCAAGTAAGTCAGTCCACCAGGGGAGGATTCGGCATGGCCGTCAAGTTTGTTTAATGCAAATGAGGAGAGTGCCCCGTATTCCCCTAGTAAAGTATTTGATAGTACATAGAAGGCAAGGACTGCCCTTTACGTCATCACTAGTGGATCCACGCAGCGACGCATAGCTTGCGTGAACATCGTCGACAGCGCGTCTTGCAGCTTCTCACAACGATAGCGATCCTAGAACACGGAGACGTCAAGACGGACTCGTCTGCCGCCGATGCGGCGTCTCTATAACCCAGTTGCGGTGTGTTTGCCGCTTGGGTCGGGTCGGGGTCCGGGGACCTCCCAACGATGACGTCATGCGCAGGCCTTGACTTCCAGGTGGTAATGGCTGAGTCGTTCCTACGATTACGTTGCCGCGGACTATGGTTCACTGCTGGGAAGGTAAACAACGGGTGACCTTTTTCACTTTCGCTCATTTGTTGATGTCGGTGTCGCCGGTCCCGTTTCAGGTCACCTGTATTCGCTCAGAGTCGCAATGAGCGGAGTCACGCGGTCCGCTTCGGAGACCGAGTGAGCATGTCAAAGGGTGAACGCCGGGTCCGCGGGGAGAGGGCCTTTCGTGCACCGCAACTGAAGCACGAAACACACACCGCCGAGACTGCGGTGCACCGATCTCGCATATTCCAGGTCAGTTCTGCACGCGCAGGTCTCAGAAGCCTGCTTGGCCGCAAGAGATGCAGAACAAATAATAACTCCCGTTCCATGCCATGTACAGCTCGGCTCATTGAGCATTAGGCGAACCTTGCTTTTGTAACAGCCAATTAAAACATATGTCAAACGATTACACAGTATGTTGCGATTGACTGCGGTGACTGTTGCGTTGTTGAAACATGTGCTTTAAAATATTTGCTTTCAGTCGATGTGCTTTAGGAGCTTTGCTGCAGTTCCGGAGCTACTCCTGCGCGCTCCTGTGTGAGCGACGGCGAAAAAAAAAGGGGGGGGGGGTAGCGTATCTGGCTAAAGATGACATGGTTTTGCGAGGGGAGAAAGCGACAGCAACGAGGCGATAGGGCGGCCTTGCGATCACGTGGGTTTTTGCGTACAAAACCCGCCGGAAAATGGCGCTCACAGCTCAGCTGCCGCTACAGAAACTGGGGACTGGATGATGCTTCCCCCTTTTCGTAACGTCAGAAAACTGGTGCTCTCTTACTGAGTTTCGCAGTGACGCAATATCTCTCTGGAAGTTTGTGAGTGGAGCCTTTCTATGCAAATCTTTTGTTGCGACATTCTATACAAGCAACATTTGATGTATACGGGGATGTTACACAAAACGCAGGTAAAGATTAGCATAGCAAGACTAATGCCGTATTGGTCACTTACTACCAAAGGACCTATCTTCTGTGTCTAATTAAGTTTAAATACCTTTTTCAGTACAACAAATAAAGTTATATTCGTAGTTATAAACTCGTAGTACATCAACAAAAGCCTTCACATGATACAGTCAAAGAACAATCTAAGCCGAGTCTCCAACAAATCGCAAATTAGAGCGCACAGCAGAAGCTGCCGTGCCCTATTGGCTGAACTTTTTCACCGACATCTTATAGGAATTTCGTAACTAAGTTATCTGCTACGTTCCACGCAGGTGCCACGGTAGCGCTCATGGACGGCACCGAGCCCTGGACGACGGCAGCGCTGAACGCGACGGAGGTGCCGGCGCCAGCCCTGGCCATGTCCGTTCAGGAAGCCGTGTGCACCGCCCTCACGCTCAGCATCATCACGGCCTTCACCGTGGTCGGCAACGTACTCGTCATCGGTTCCGTCTTCACCCACCGGCCCCTTCGCACGGTTCAGAACGTGTTCCTCGTGTCCCTGGCCATGGCCGACATCGCAGTCGCGCTCCTGGTGATGCCCCTGAACGTCGCCTACTCCATCCTGGGACGCTGGGTCTTCGGTCTGCACGCCTGCGAGCTGTGGCTCACGTGCGACGTCCTCTGCTGCACCGCGTCCATTCTCAACCTCTGCGCCATCGCCCTGGACCGCTACTACGCCATCCACGACCCCATCAACTACGCCCAAAAGAGGACCCTTCGCCGAGTGCTCCTCAGCATCCTCCTGGTGTGGGTCATCAGCGCGCTCATATCCGTGCCACCGCTCATCGGCTGGAACGACTGGCCCGAAGAGTTTGACGAGACCTCGCCCTGCCGGCTGACTCAAGAGGCCGGCTACGTCCTCTACTCGGCCACTGGCTCCTTCTTTGCGCCGCTGCTCATCATGAGCATCGTGTACTTCAAGATCTTCCTGGCTACCCGGCGGCGGCTCCGGGAACGCGCCGGAGCGGCGGCCAAGGTGCCTTCCCGCTGCGAAGCCGCTCTGCCCCTCGATGTGCTACCGTCGTCCGCCGAGGACACGCCGCCCACCGCCCGCAGCCGGCCATCGTTGACTGAGACGAGTGTGGCTTTGAACGGTCGACCGCCGACGGTTAAGGTGTATCCCTGCTGGGAAGAGAAGCAGAGGATTTCGCTATCGCGAGAGAGGCGAGCCGCCCGGGTGCTGGGTATTGTCATGGGCGTGTTCGTGCTGTGCTGGCTGCCCTTCTTCATCATGTACGTGGTGGCGCCCTTCTGTGACGGGTGCGTGAACTCGGAACGCTTCGTCAACTTCATCACCTGGTTGGGATATATCAATTCCGCGCTCAACCCGGTCATCTACACAGTGTTCAACACGGATTTCCGCAGAGCCTTCCGTAGTATTCTCTGTGGTACCCGCCGAACGTATCTGTGAGTTCGCCGACTCGGCTGCGTCTGCGCAGGACCGTCACTTGACAAGATACGTCCTTGTGGCGCTTCGGGACGACGCCTCTCTCCCTTCAGTTTTGACTGCTGAACTCGCACACGTGTTGCTATCTCCCTTAGATGCTTCCGTTAATGGTCTTTCTGACAGTTCTGTAGCATACCTGCGGCATCTACAGTGTGACTTTTGTCTATACATGTATCGCTCCATGTTCGGAAGTAGCCGTACCGTACATCACGTAGAAAATCGGCGGATGAATGTCCTAGGGTACACAAAGGCCACTAAACGCGCAGCACGCGAAAGTGTTCGAAGTGTTTCCTACGTCGGAAGATTAAGGACATTCCACAGTGTCTGTTGCCTCCCCTTGTGTTAAGCCGCAGTGACACTGCTCGTACATCATACAAAAGACATGCAGACATGAGAGGATTATCTGCGAGCACGCCGATCAGGCATGTTCGAAGCTGCTTCATGCATGCTCCTAACTTGTCTGCCGACAGTTTTCGTTTGACGAATGGGACGGGGTCGTTATACAGGGAAGAAACATGCCGAAGACAGTGTTTCCAGACTGTTGTTTTGTATGATGTATTCGCAGTGCGACCGCAGCCTCAGAGACGGAGCTGGACCAACGTCACGTGGTGCACGCGTCTGCACTGTATAGCCAGAGCGTTCGATTCACTTAGTAGGTCTTAGGCCTCCATCGTAGACAGCTGGCCAGGAGCGATGTCCCAACTCCGGAGATTGTTCGTCAGCGGCGTGGTCTTCCAGGCTGAGACCACGACCCAGCACGACAGAGAAAAGCGCGTTGGTACCTTACAGGCAGAAACGATAGTTTCTGTCCCCAGTACTCGTTTTTTGATTATACTCGGTGTAAAACCAGCCTTTCTCGTGGTCACCGCCGTCATCTACTCCATTCCCACCGTAATGAACCTCAGATCCCATCATAACGGTTCTCAAAACGCTTGTTCATGAAATGAATAGAGTTTCACAAAAACCCCGCTGGCCGTCTTAGTGTTCTGTGAAACCCCAACTCGAAGCCGGAAGTTTCGTAAACCCTGTACCTCCACTGTTCGTTGTTTTTTTTTTCTTTTAAGCAACAAACGTACACAGGTACTTCTTGCTCAAATTAGTTACGTTTGCATTGTGTGTACATACATTTTGAGTAGAGTTGCCAACCAGTGACTAGCGCGATTAACATGGTCTAAGTTCGTTTCATTAAATGACGAAGAAATTGCAATACCGAACTATGTGGCAACGCCTAGAGTGTACACAAATGAGTTTCCCCATTATAAATAAGCGCACTCGCTTATTTCCAGGGCCTTGAATGGTGCATCTGTGATTTTGCTCATTCTGTGAGTCTTTTCAATTCTACGAGGATAATGAGGCGCCACTAAGGTTTATTGTGGCGACCGGCGGGATTCAGTACGGGTGGACGCAGCTTACAGCTGGATTCTCCATATAGACAGTTCACCAAACCCTGCCTCAAAGAGACACAATCGAAGGGTCTGAGCTCTTTGTTCCGACCCGAAGTCGAAAAATTCATAGCAGTTTTTCCTTGGCCAAGAAATTTTGTCACACACTTTCGATGCTTCGCGGGACATTTTTATTACGACCACCCGAACCTCTGTTGACTCAGCAAGGCTTGTTTAGAGGAACTTCGTCATAACCTGGTGTGCTTGCGTGAGGACAACATGCGAAGCGCCAAAGCTTCTGACAAACTGCTTCTTAGTTTATCTTCAAGATATTTTTATGGATTATCAGTTCACTTTGTAAACTAACTGGTCAGCTCCGCCTTGGTAAAACAACTTGTTTCAATGGCCAATTACTTTTTTTCCTTGGTGAGTTGTTGCTCAAAGGAGATAAGTGTGAATGGTTAAGTCCACTTTTTTCCTATCACTTGTTGCAGAGCAGATAGACTTGTTTATAGAAGAGTTTCTGGTGTATCTGACCATAGAACAGATTCCTCAAAACGCAAGCAGATAGAACAAGATCATCTTTTTAACGCTAACCATTCCATCGTTACGATCTTGAATAGGAATTCACCCTACAAAAAGCGGGTCGTGTTTATGGACGGCGACTCATTGATTGTGATAAATAAGCTTAAAATCGCACAAGACACGAGTCATTTTGAACGAAATAGCTACATATGTAAAGTATTCGGGTAGTTCGTGTATTTCGAACACTTTTTTTTTCTCAAACCTGAAGTGAAATTAAAAGCGAGAAAGAGTGCCATCTGCGCAAGCGTTCACATAAGGAGGAAGGAGGAACCACACCACGTATAATGTTTGCGTACTCCCAGTCATGATAGCAGCTAGGCTACAAGTTTCATTTTGAGTGGCAGGTCTTCTCACCAAGCTAAGCGAAAATGCAATGACGCCTTGCGCACGGTACTGTCAAAGCCATCTGCCGAGTGCTCCGCAAAGCTTAATGCCTGCTAAGGTCCTCACTGATTGAAGACGTTTATCAGTCGAACGCCGAGACGCCTGTCTAAATCTAGGCTCTCTGGACAAATCCGTTTCACCCACTTGCAAACATCGTCCTGCTAGCACACCAACACGAGGAGGTGGACGAATGCGGCTGAAGCTTTCGAATCGGGCGGCAGCATGCGCCACCTAGCCATTGACGTTGACAATGTCTTAATTGGACGACCACGCTGCAATTCGGTATTTCGCGTATGTGGACGCAAATTGGCCTGACGAGCTCACACCTTGTCGCTAGCATGCATCGAGTTCTTGCGAAGCTTTTTTTGACAAGTTGCGCTTATAGTACGACGAGACACGTATCGTATAGTTATGTATCTTCTATTGACCGAGGGACGCTTTCATTCATGTACAGACTGTTTCTTTGTTCGGGCGGCTCAGAGACCGACTGTACAAGTCTAAACTTTACTAAACTTCAAGGCGCGCTCTCGCTGCTCGTAAGTCATACAAAGGACACGGTATTACCGGCGGACACGCCTTGTCAAGCATCGAAGTGGAAAATGTTGGGTGAGTTGGTTCATATTCAGATATATATAAAAGCGCTAAAAACTACAGGGACAAAAACGAGTGGATACAACCCAAAACTTTTCAAGCATGTTCGCTTCATGCATATGTTAGCTTTGTTACATATGTTAGTTTCTGTGCGTACAAAGTGACAAGACCGCCACACAGGAAACAAACACGACCTCAGCGTCTTCAGGCTGTCTTTTGTATAATGTATGAGCAGTGGGACCGTGATTCTTGGTGGTATTGAGCTACTGGCGTGACAGCGGAGGTGCGGTGGAGAAGGACCGAATGCACCAAAACTATAGTAAACGCCGCTAAAAAATACGCGTCAACTAAAAATAAAACGTGGAAAATCTCGTATACATAGTCCTCGTTCGGGGTGCATGAAAAAAAAATAAAGAGTGCTACAGTCCATGTCTTCCCACAACACGAAATGTGTCCAGTGAGAAGTGAAGTGAGTAGAAATTATTCCAAAATATGAAATAAAAGCGGTTGTGCGGTGCAATGTGTTTTCCCTGATTTTGATCTCTAGTTTCTGGGTATACATTCAATGCATAACTTGCGTGTTTTCGCCGAGTTTGGTGGACGCAATGTCTTAACACGGGAACTGGGACACAAGCGCGAAAAAGTAAATAAGGTGCCATCTAAGGAGTAGGCTATCTAAGGAGTGCTGACAGAGAGAGAGAGAGAGAGAGAGAGAGAACGCGTAAAAGTGCTGTGATCCTCTATTGTTTTGTGAGACCGAAGGCCACCGCTTCTCTCGCTTTCTATGCTCCCCCCCCTCCCTGGCCTCCACGAATATTGGTATACAATTGAGAACCGATGAACGATCGAGAAACCGCAACCGCCATTTTTTTCTGACCGGTCGAGTTTTCGGTCATGGAGTGTCTGTCGTCTCCATGGCCATCTCTTAATGAGATGTTCAAACTCCAGGGCGTTAAGGAGAAGGGAAACCTAGAGTTTCAGTGCATACTTTGCTTGCCGAAAAACCCACACATTGTCATCAGCAAGATCAACAAACTCTAATCTACTGAAACACATCAAGGTAAGCTGTAACACCTGCATTCTGTATTGGCTATGACATTGTAATGTTAGGAACAAGTTTTCTTCTTTTCTTAGTGAACAAGCTTTTGACTAGGCGGGTGTTTCACCCAAGTCAAAGGGAGCTTTCGTAGATCGCTTCGATTCTAGCTCCGAATCTCGTAGCGGAGGTAGACGCTGCTACTGAGCATGCGCACCGCTAGCTTTGTCTGTAGAATTCCAGGGGTCATTTCCGGAGGCCGTAAGCTAGCGGGATGGTGGGTGTGGCTGCAGCTTTCGGTGCCTTGTCAGCTTACAGGTGAACGGAGTGCACCTACACTCTTTCTCTTAAATATAATATTTTATTTTTACAAGGACTACCATCAATACGGGCGTATGAGAAATGAAAAGTAGTGTTGCAGAACATTTTTCTTAAATATCAATATTGTTTCTATTGTTTTCTGAATAAGTGTACGTAAAAATTAACGTGAAAGTCATTTGTAACGTAACGAGAAAAGTAATCCGTCACTTTTCAGCGAAAGTAATTTGTAACGGTAATCCATTACATTTGAGGCTCGATAATTTGTAGTTGTAATCCATTACATTTTTCAAGTAACGAGCACAAGTCTGTCCACGATGGAATTCATCGTTGCAAAAGAGCCTAATATCACCACAAGGCCGTGGTGCTCGAGTTTTGTACGTCACCATACCGAGGGCCAGGCCGAGGCACAAAATGGCCACGTGTGCCACGTCCGCTTTCTGTTCACTCGGCGCGCCGCGCACGAGCTGGCCTTCGACAGCTAACGTAGAAACTCCAGCACCACGGCCTTGGTACCTAGGCGGTGTTGGTATGCCCAAGGTCTGCGCCTTACGTCATCACTAGTGGGTCGACGGAGTGCCGTCTAGCTCGTGTCACCCTCGCCACCAGCGTGGCTTGCAACGAGCATGACGCTAAGACGCCTTCGGTGCGTTTACGTTTGCGAACAAATCGCTGCCGCCGAAGCGCATTCGGCGGTGGCTGAAAACATAGAGTTATTACAATAAACGCTAGAGGCTCAGCTGGCGCTAGTGTGCTGTTGCATTTTGAAGCAGACAGCAAGCAGTCTAAATTTGACTTCCGGTAATGTATTCCTATGGGAAAAAGCGAGTGCATTTTCTCTCTGCGCTCGATTATAAGAGCAAATATCACGAATAATTTGTACGTACTAGGCACATTGGAACATTTCTCAGTCACGCAGACGAAATAAATGGTCAGTTACGGCGTTTTTCTTTCAAATTCATTGCATTAAAAACGGTGCTTAAAACGGCTTCGTACGTGTATTTTTGTGCACTGTCGGACACTGTTAGCGCGAACACGGCGTCGACGCTTTCCAACATGGGGGATATACGTGCCAAACGGACGAAGGACATGTGGAAAACCGAGAGCGACGGCAAGAACTACGCAATAACACTGGATAAGTAACTCCTTGTGCTTGCAGACGATCAAAATAAATTGAAAGTCACGTAATATAGTCAGATTTGCAATAAATAAGTACTGCGAAGATGCTTGTTCTGGGTTCAAATGGTTCAAATCATCACCCGCACGCTCCAAATCTTTGCAAATAAGGGGAGCCAGAGAGCAGGTGCCCGATAAAAACTGCCCAACATGGGAAATAATAAAAAGACATACCTTTCGTAGCTCACGTGCTTTATTTTTTGCGTTCGAATGTTTCTTTAACCGATCGTAAAGATGCACGACGGAGTCATTTTCATCCAATGACAGGACGGGCATATTAGCAATATATAAGCAGCACCGAAATGCTAGCGAACCTGAACACACACTACATTCCTTTCGATCGTTAGTTTGCTTAGAACCGTCGCTCGTTTTCACATACCTTCCTTGAAACAGGGGTTTGGGTCTGAAATAGAGCGAAGTTTAACATCGCTCAGTGGTAAAGAAAAATGCCGTAACTAAAGCAATTACACTTTCACAATACCGATAAAGGTACATACTATCCGTTACAACCGATATGACAAAAGTTATTCATGTTATTTTCCGGCTAAGAGACAAAATTCACGCGCGTTTTCCCATAGGAATACACAGGGAGGCTGGAAATGTAGACTGCATGCTGTCTGCTTCAATTTGCAACCGGAAGTCCCGTAGACACTAGCGCCAGCTGAGCCTCTAGCGTTTATTGTAATAACTCTATGGCTGAAAACAGTAGGTGTTTACATCAACGTTATTAGATTATACTTCGTTTCATCTTAGCATGGACTAACCTCGAATGCTGTACTAGGTAGCGTGCCTCAATGGCCTTCTGTTTAGGGTGATGCCACCCTTTGTAGTACCCGATGCCGACAGCACGCGCTCACAGAGAAAATACAAAGAAATCACCGGAAACACAATGTCGCCGTAGCACAGTCAGCGCCACGAGCGCGTGCAGGGACACGCTCTTTCACGTCCTTCAGAACAAAAAATAAAAGAAGAATTGGAAACAAAATGGCCAGATGTCATCCCCCCAAGCAAAGCGCACATGAAGAGCACCTTAGTACTATTGTGAGGGGCTGGCGACAGCCTTTGGCTAGAGCACTCGCTGCACGAGCGCTCGTGCAGCCGCCGAGGCGCCGAGGCTTCATTCGAAGCAACTAGCTCGCGCTTTTAGCACGCGCGGCTAACAATAGTCCATACTAAGGTGAGACGAAGTATAGCTCAGTTACGGAACTGCTCATAGACGCTGCACGCACGAGCAGCTACCGCACGCACACCCCCCCCTCACTCACCACGATTCGCCTCTCGTCGTTCGACGTGCCGGACGGTTGCTATGGTAACTCTATAGAATACGTAAGTTTCGAAGCTCAGCGTCTATAGATGGTGTTCCACCGTACTCTATGGAACACGCAGTTCGTAAACAAAAATATAGATGGCGCGTTGAACGACGGGAGGTGGACTGAAGTGAGTGAGGGGGCACCTCCTTCCGCAGGAGTTCCACAACTGAGGTAATATAGTCACGTTGGTTTACATCTATCTCTGTCAGTGGCGACCGTTTGCTCGTTTGCTCTTGGAACGTAGCGTCTGCAACGAGAAGGCGCGAGATTTCTTCTCGTCTGCTGCTCTCGGCCACTCTGGGCAAGATCTCGGAGTCGCTCGGAGTACGTCCAGTACGAGCGCACGAGTAGGTCTTATTCACGTTGTTTGACGCTGGGTCGTGCGCCCGCCGCGCGCTCGCTTCGCCACACGGGAAGAACCGCACGAAGATTGTCAAGTTCTACCGAAAAGACGACGAGACTATGCGACGGCTCGGTGTCTTCCACTTGGTATGTGGCAGGACATGCAGCGCAAACCAAAGAATCAGCCGGGCAGCGTCGTCAACGGCGCTTCGCCCCGCACAACCAGAACGAGCGTACGGCCCTTTGTTTCAGCTTTCAAGTGGACTCTTCCCGAACGAATAGTTGACCTTATTTTTTTAATCCGCAGGTTTCCCTTCGTTCTCTCGTCGTTCTAGCGTTATTTCTTGTGTAGTAGAGGGCTGTGGTGTTCGAAGAGTGTGTGTTTCTTTCAAGTCGGTTGTGGTTTGAACGGTGTCGGACTACAGCCTGTCGGACGCAGCCGCTCACCGCAAAGTGATTCTGTTCGCTTTTATATCTAGAACTCAAATCAACGCCACACGGATTACCTTTTGTCGGTAAGGTACATACGTTTTATTACTGTAATACACTGTATTCGAAGAGGCAACGGGGATCGAAACGTAGAGACGGGCGATCATGTTAGCTCCGCGATCAGGCTAAAAGCTTCCCAAGCACACGAGCATTCATTCCCCGTGCGTCCTCTACTGGTTGCGTTGCAGGAGACGCAGCGCACAACAAAGAAGCAGCGGTGCCGTTGAAGGTGGTGATTTGTCCATGTCGCGAAAACGCTGAGCGCATGAACGCCTTCTCGTCCTGGCGGGTGAATGTCTATCGAGCCCCGAGCAACGCGGCGACGCCTCTACTACAAACAAACAAGACGGACAGGAAGAATGCATCGTGCAACGCAACTTCCGGTAAACGCCGATTAATTCGCGTCAGGTAACAGAGGCATCGCTGGGCAACAAATATTGTTTTTGACCGCTCCGAAATATCCTTCGGCGACGAGCGGAAAACGCCACCCAGCGAAGACACGCTCGTTGCCGAGGCGGATCCGCCCACGGAATGGCAAGTGTAAACGGGCCACCAGGCGGCTTTGCGGCCACTAGCTCTCTGTCCAGCTTCGACGTGTTTGCCGCTTGAGGGAACGATGGGGGCCCACTAACGACGACGTCGTGCGCAGGCCATTTCCGCGGTGGCACATGCACATAACGTAGTTGGAGCAGCTGGGATGTCTATTTTTTTTTTAATCTATGGAGGGAAAAAAATCTAGATCCCAACAAAAAGGTGAATACGCGACTTCCTGGTTGAACGCGATGGCATTCCCGCAAACAACTGTTTCAAAATTTCTTTTTTTTTTTGCTTGCTTGTTTGTGTATGCGTGTGTGTGCGAGAGTAATCCGTTACAAGTAACGAAATTACTTGTAATCCCTTACATTTATCGGTAATTTAGTAACGGAATAATTACATATTTTCTAGAGTAATTTTAAAGTAATTCCCTTACATTTTTTACGTAACGGATTCCTTGTAATCCGTTACATTTTTTTCAGGACCAGTCCCCCCCCCCCCCCCCGCTTCTAAAGAGAAGGTCGTTTTCAGTTTGGTAAAGTTGAGCGCAGTGACACTGTCACGCGAATTGACCAGCGCAAAGGGAGGCTTGGCACTCTTCAGTTCCGCAAAGCCTTTTTTTTTTTTGCAACACCAAGCACCAAGCCCCTGAATCTATTTTTTTTAGACCCTAACAACAATGTCAAAAAATCCAAATAAGCATTTCTAAAAAAAGAAAAAAAAAAGGAAGGGAAGCAAGTTATATCCGTTTTTTTGTTTTTTTAGTGTCTTTGTTTTTTTTTGCGATCGAAGGCGGGGAGAGGAAGACACCAAGTGATTGTATGCCTCTTCGAGAAGCTCAAGGCGCTAAGTGCACAGACAAGAATTAACAATGTCCTTCTCGGTTATAGTGACTAGGACCATTTTTATAATGTCACAACACGAGACAACGCTCCGTCTACCCTAAAATCCACTAAAAGAGATGTGATAATATGTGAAGGTGTTATTGCCACAAGCATCCTCGTTCTTCGATGCACACTTATCATCTTCTCTTAGAAAACAGGATGTATTTTTTTCTGCTTCTTTCACCTTATTCGACCCTGTTTTAAAAGCTACTTACTTTTTTTGCAGTCCAACTTCTAGGGTTGGCCCACTTTATTTGTGAATTCCAGCCAGGTTATCTGCATCTCAGTTACCCTTTTTGTGAGTCAGCTTTTTGCGAGCACATCGAAAATGGTAATAGTCTTCCTTTTTTCTTCTTCCTGTTTTTACCCCAGCAGGACGCATCTTGTGTCAAGCAGATATTTTTACAAATAAAACATGATGGTGGCTGCGTAGACTTGATATTCTGGGCTTGATGAGAGAGTGAAACTCGTGAGTGGGGCCATAGCGCGGCTTTCTCTGCCCTTCGCTGCCCGTGGCATCAGCGGACGTCTATCTGGAGAACACCAGAGTAAACTGCAGTCGGTTCGTGCTCCGTGCGTTTGTGAACGGCATCAAGAAAGGTACAGACGGCCAACGTGCGTTTACATCTTTGTTTTAACCAACGTTCTAATTATTTGTTGTTATGAGTGTCCTGTTGTTTTTTTCTTGATTACTTATCTTTAAATATTGGAAACTTTTTCTTATTCACCAACGTCTCAACCGACGCTCGACCTGTTCAGAACCAAAGGAAGAAGAATATTGAGCCAAACCTTATTTGTTATTTAATTATCACCTTACTGTTACCAACTCTACTGAAACTCTCGAATATCAGGCAACGGCTGCAATTGCTTCGCTGAAAAAGCTCAATGCAGAGCATAAAACATTCGTGAGGCACAACATGGCACTCCCATCCAGTGCCTCAGTTCAAATGGTGTTCAGCGTAGCAGTCGACATATTGAGTAAGAAATAACGCAAAATGTCTGACGAGACTTTCGAGAGTCAGGTGTTGCTCAAAATACTTAAGGTCAATAAATGGAACAGGTGGCAACAATAAGAACTTGAATAACCTTCTTCCCCTTGTTTCTTAATTGAGGAAAATATTGTTGAAAGTAACGCCACGAAAGTAACGGATTACTTTTGGGGGTAACGGTCACTTACTTTTATGGGAGGGTAATTGTAATTGTAATAAATTAGTTAGTTTAATATAAGACGTTAAAAAGATATTTACCTTTGTTTTATTCGCACTTCGTTCATGAACTTAATTTTCAATCGAATGCGTCTTTTTCTCCTTTCTTTTTTTTTTCTTTTTTTTTTGTCGTAGTTTGTAGTTTTAAACTTTTTAGGTTGGTTTCGAGAATTTACAACAGGACGCCGGT
Organism: Ixodes ricinus; assembly: GCA_037355805.1. NCBI lineage: Eukaryota > Metazoa > Arthropoda > Arachnida > Ixodida > Ixodidae > Ixodes > Ixodes ricinus. The sequence continues at coordinate 121,402 of JAZHYW010014072.1, forward strand.
TAATGGGTGTTGCAACAAAAATAAAAACTTGAGCACACGTGCTCGTCAGGACATCCGGCTCTCAAACGCAATCCCGCGGTAGCGGCAGTACTGGAGGAAAAAAGTGGAATATAAAAACATAGTTTGTCACTTCGATGAAGTCATATTCGGCAATCTGTTCAGAAATCGGGGGGGGGGGGGGGGGTGAAGTCGGTGTTAATTAATGGAAGGAAGATAGAATTGAGGCGTGAGAGATCCTCTAGTGTTGAATATTTAAAGTGCAAGAGGGCGTTTCTAGGCAGGCGAGTTGTTTGTTAATCGGCATACTAAAACCCGAGACAGAGACAAAAAAGGAGGACAAACACGAGTTTATAGCCCTCATAAAACGTTCCCACAGAACGCATAACATGAAGGAGGAAAAGGGGGGCAGGAAAAATAGCAAGGAAAATTACTGCTTTAAATGACACCCTATTCAATAGAACGAAGATTGATCACTAACAAATTATTTAGAACGGGCTATACAGCATTATAATGTGAACTTATTGTATCAAATCGAGTATAACAAAAGAGGCGAAGATCGTTTTTTTTTAAACAATAACCGAAATTTTTGAGAGATATAAACAAGGATGGGGTAAAATGTAAACATATATATATATATATATATATATATATATGTGTGTGTGTGTGTGTTGTATATATATACTGTCTGTCTGTCTGTCTGTCTGTCTGTGTGTGTGTGTGTGTTGTATATGTCTGTCTGTCTGTGCTGTCGTGTGCTCTCGTGTGTGCGTGTGTGTGTGTGTGTGTGTGTGTGTGTGTGTGTGTGTGTGTGTGTGTGTGTGTGTGTGTGTGTGTGTGTGTGTGTGTGTGTGTTTTAAATATAAAACGATGGACCGGGAAAAGTTAATAAGTCAAAGATGCGTACTGTCAGAGTTACTAATACGAAGTTTATTACGACGTTTCGAGCGGATATATATATATACACACCGGGTGTTTTTTGTTTTATTTTATTCTTACAGATCTGTTTTAAAAAAAAAGCCATGAAAGCTACACTTATGCGGTTTGTGCGAGTGACTTATACGCCCAGGGGGACATAATGGGGGTGGCTAATCTTCGCAATAAGTCGGCTAATTAATAAAAATTCGTTAATTAACTTTTTAATTAGTGAAATAGTCATATGGTTCCAATTAGAAATTTGCTGAGCGTCGTCCAAAACCCCTAAATCAGTAATTTTTAGAAAGACTTTGAGCGAGTGGAAAGCGCAACTGTGCGCTGAAGTGTGTAAGAATAAAAAGAAACACCCTGTATATATATATATATATATATATATATAGAGAGAGAGAGAGAGATATATATATATATATATATATATATATATATATATATATATATATATATATATATATATATATATATATATATATATATATATAGGTATATCACGGGCACATTTCATCATTTCTCTACTCTGCATGTGTTCCTAATTGTGTAAGTGATGTGTTGTTGTCGTTGATGTTTTTTGCTGCGCTATTACATTTTGTGCTTACTTTATCGTAAACATTTATCGATGTATATTTCCTATATTGGCTGCATTACGGCGGCCGGTAGTATCAATAAAAAAATAAAAAATAAAATAGTACGTGGTCTCCAAGGGGAAATAATCGAGAATATGCAGATGATCCGACCGGACATTGGGAGGGCCAGAGTTCAAATCCTGGCTCCGCCGTTTATTTTGGCTTTCGGCGGTTTCGTAAAACGTTGATTCATTCAATCAAGTACGGTTCATTCATCTGCATATTTTCGATTATTTATATATATATTTCGGGTCAAACGCAAAGATTTGCAGCGAAATAAGATTGGTCACGTTCAGGTTCAATGCAATTAAAGAGAGAAAAAGAGTTTAAATTAATATTAGACAGAGCAAATCTAGTAGTTGAGGCTATTTGTGCGGTCGAATAAGAATTCAACATTTACCTTGACGCAAAAAAAATATGAGTAAGGCTTCTAGTGGTCGTTATTGTGAGCAGGGATAGCTAAAAATAGCTAACAGAGTGTATGTGAAATCATAAAATTATGTCGAAGCGGATTTGAGCTTTAGGTAAACGGAATCCTCACAACACGCGGTTTCCTGCCTGGCACAAAAAGCGACGGCGCACGAGCGTTCAGCGTTTTTCTCCTTCGAATGTAGGGGCAGGAGAAGCGACGGAGAGAAACAGTGCAAACATTGATCGTTTGTATTGTAGGTGGATAGAGCGCCCTCGGGGTGTGACGACATTTACAAAGGTGTAGAGTGACAATTTGGTCGGTGCAGCGCGGCTCCCAACCTGTGGCTTTTAACGTATGCGCTACACAGCTGGCGCGAACACGACGTCGCCACTAGATCGCGCTTAACTCAAGCGTTGACCAGCACTTAATGTTACCGCTTAAGTGAGTGCCCCGTAATAACATTTTCCACCACATCAGTAGTTTAGTTTCCAGAGAGGAAAAAAAACTATAAAATCCCGACGATCCCTTGTTCGCGCCAATAGTGTCACGAAGTGTGCATCAAGCCGCAATGATAACCCGACAGCACGCCGGTACAACGCCCGACCACAACAAAAGCGGCAGGGTCAAGGTTATCACCCCGCGACGTTATCACTAATCGTCCAGTCGTTAAATGCGTCAGTATAGCCGATTTGATTGTTCCAAGCCGCGTTCGCAGGCATATTTCAGAGCAGAGCGGCAGCGTCGAAAATCAGCGTTGACTCGGCAACGGTTTTCCCGGCCGACCAGGAACTGACGACAAAAAAACGAAATAATAAAACAATCGCCGCAAAGCCGCACGCGCGCAGCATGCCTGCTCGCAATTTCCCGCCCGTTATAGATAACGCTTGAGGCATTCAAAGCTACGCGCTTTTTCACCCCTTTATCATTTCCCCGACAGTACAATTCCTCGTCTCCGGTCGTCGAGGTTGGGAGCGCCCGTCAGACTGCAGTCCTACGCGTGTTCAGTTGCGCCTTGATGCCTGGATCGGAAACTCGAACGCCGCCTTCGGGAAGGAAGACCTCTGCGCCCGCTTTCGCACCTACCTGAATCGACGGCGCGACGTGCGAAAAACTACTTCCGTTGTGAGCTCGTTCATAATTCCCTGCAAGTGGTTATGCGAAGGGACGCACTGATCGTAGAATCGTTGTGACACAGCTGATAGAGCTAGTGTACGAGGAAAGGGATAGTCGGTTAAGCTACGGTTTTTTGCCGCTTTGTCGCGTGGGACCTGCCTTCCGTCCGGTTTTAACCATCGAAAGGGACTCTGAAGGTTTGATCTCGTTGTGGAAATTTTCTCTAGCTGTACAAAAGTTCGCGATGGTGATTTTTACAAGCTTACTCCTCGTGTTCGGCACCGTCGCAACGGCGAGCATGTCCAAACCTGGTAAGTGGGCATTATCATTGCCCTTGACTGTTTTGTAGAATGCGATTCTTGGTGTTTCGTGTGTGCCTGCAGCATCGACGGGAAAACGAACTATTTCCTTTCGGCTGTACATATCGCAAAAATCTAGAATGTGTTTGGAACGAAAAGCCCGTGCAATCATTGCCGTGCAAAATTATAGGAGACAGCCCTTAAAAATTCGTCGCTCTTGTGTTGTTTTCCTTGAGGCCATGCACGTAACATTATGTTTATAACGACCGTTATTAGCATACTTCAGAGGTGTTCAAATGTGTGCTTAAGAAAAATGTGAACACAAAGTATGACATAATATGTTTTTAACAAATTTCAAAACATAGTGGTCGCGTTAAAAGCGCGACAGAAGCACAGGACTAAAATTAAAACAAACGTAGTTTTCTCTTTTTTTAATATAAATAAAAATCATGTAACTGCATACATTTCAAAGTTCTGAGGTTGCCAAGTTTTGATGTTTAGTTTCCGTGTCCACCACTTTTCTCTCAATACGCCATCTTCTTCAAGCGGACGTCTTTAATTAAACGTGGGACACACGTGTCAAAGATTAAGGGAAACAAAACTGGCAAAAACGTATATTCATGTGTCTAATATGCCAACGTTTTGTTGTCGTTGTTGTTTTTTCACGGTATTCAGCGTGCGGAGTCCGTGGCACCACCAACCCATCCGGCGGCACTGTCCGGATCGTGGGAGGCGAGAATTCCCTGCCACTCGAGTTTCCCTGGATGGTCTCCCTCCGACTCTTCACTCCTCCGAGCACAACAAGCACCCACTTCTGCGGGGGCTCCCTCATAAACAGCCAGTATGTCATCACTGCGGCACACTGCATTTTTCCGTGAGTATATAACGCATCCAGACGTCCCCCACTGCAACCAAGCACATTTTATTTTTCTCCTTTCTAATTTTTCTCGCTCGCTCTCGGACGTGCGTACGTACGCACACAGAGCGGACACTGTTAGCGCGAACAAGCGATCGCCGGTTCTTCCTGTTTATCTCTCCGAATCGAAAGGTCGTAATCAAAACTGCTGGCGTTGCGAGAAGTGCTCATTAAGCCGTCGCACTGTTTACGCATCATGTAAAAAAAAACACGGGTTTGCAGAAAAGATAACTGTATGCGGGAACGCGTATAATGATGCGTGCCCACATAATTAATAAAAGCCGGAGTCGCACTGCTAACATACAAAAGGCAGTCTGCAAACAGATTCGAACGCCGGTCACCCCGAGATCCGTGCTGCGAATGCCGCATGGCAACGAGTTCGAGGAGAAAACTTGGCACGCGGCATTCGAACCACGCATATCACGGTGACTGATGTCTGAAGACTGTCGCTTTTGTACGATGTATAAGCAGTGTGGGGGGACCACGCATTTAGGGTCAGTAAGCAATAAGCGGTAAAACTTGGAGCTTCCACCGATATTCTTTCGACGTAAAATGCGTAAAAAATTACGTGTCAAACCAACGAAGGGTGTCTAACACGCCAGAGCGAGTCTTTTTTTTCTTTTTTTCACGTGACGCAGAAAAATTTTGGCTACACGGTGCAACAACTTGTCCGCAATAAGTCTCCCGTCGAATTTCGGGCAGCTCGGCTGGGATTCGGACCCGCCAAAATGGATTCCGTAGTACTGCGCTTTGACCCGGATGCACCGAGATGGACCCAGTCTCGCAAACTTAATTTCTGAATACTAATTCTCCGAAGGTCCGGCGAACGTTCGGTTTACCGAAACCACGGCCCAATATTTTATCAGCTAATTATAGCGTATACTGTCGAGACCGGTTATAACGAAGTCGGTTATAACGAAATAGCGGCTACAGCGAAGCGATCTCGATTCCCCATTCCCGTTTGCACTTTTTCAATGCATTTGTGTCTGTTTTTAGGGAAGGAAATGGAGCTGCTCCCACCGATACAGCGAAGAGAAATTTTGGGATAACTTTAAAAAAAGAAAAAGCTCGGGAAGTTTATTATGTCTCGGACCGCCGCACTTTGCTGCCGCGACCATGAAGACACCCAGAACAGGCTGCAGGGGATGCTGGAAAAGCCGCCGGCGACAGTCTCTGCAAAACGTCGTCTGCTCACCGCTCGTTATGTGGGAAGCGGCTTTCCGCACCGCACGCGGAGAAGCCGTCGTGGCAAAGCGATAGGGGCGTTCGGAGCGCTAGCGAGTCCGACAACGTTCCGGCGGAGATGACGGAGAGAGCCTAGATTTAAGAGAGGGAGCAGTAAGTACGCCTGCATTTGATTGTCGCGTGGCCAGTGTGGCGAGGAAACTGGGCGGAGAGGCGGACACGTTTGCAGAAGGCGAACGCTTTTGAGTTTTGACTCCTTGCATGCTGCAGCTCGTTTTGCAAACGCGGCCCACAAACCACGTGACCCTGATTGAGCAGTTGCCCCATCTCTTAAATCTAGGCTCTCTATACCGACGACAGCCAAGCTTGAGCACGAACTCTGGGCCGAGCGCGCTCCTTTGTTTGCTTCGTGTTCCCTGTCGGCGTCTGGTCGGTGAGGTCGCTCTTCCGCGAAAGTCTACTTCGCTCAAGCACCTCGGCGAATCATCGCCACTCAACGATGGAGAGCCCCGGCACCGCCGGCACCTCGACGGGGAAGACGAAGGCAATCGTCTTGAATCAAAAGCGTGTCATCCTCGACGGAGTGCGCATAAACGTAAAGAATGCCGTCCACCGCCGACGTCCTCCGCGGGGCCGTCGCAGCTGTCGACACGGTCCGTACGTAGCAGGACCTTTTTTCGAACGGAGCTTCTCGCAGTTGGCGAGAAGCGGCTCCGATGTAGCAGACGACGCGTGCATGGAAGCCTCGACCGCTTTCGGCAGGCTCGATAAACACGTGCCAGTGACAACCCGTGTTATCTTCTTTTTTTTCATGTTATTTGTATGAGTTTATATATAACGAAGAAGCGGATATAGCGAAGCGATTTCCGATTCCCATTGATTTCGTTATAGCCGGTCTCGACAGTATGTATATTTTACTCCTAACGTGTCGATGGCGACGGCGGGTGCTTCCAGATCGCGCGCATTGCATTTATTAAAACGCGTGCAGTGAATGTTATATCTACAATATGTTTCTGCCTTTTTCAGCCAATTTCCTTTTCCAGATAACTACACAGTTATTGTGGGAGAATACAACGTGAAAATGAAAGATCCCACCGAGGAAGGTTCCCCGTCAAAAACGTAGGTTTGTTTTTATTTTCATCAAAGCTTGGTAATTGAGAGGAGCCTCACAGTGCGGCGGAAGCTACGGCCTTGGCGGGCCAGTCAGAACGTATCTACATATCACCGGAGTGCGCTTTTACACCGAAGAAGTATCAGGCTTTTCGCTGCGTCATGCTCCAATATATGTGCGTTGCTTTCGTATACGTAGCGCATATCCAACGAAGTAGAGGGCCTTAGAGCGATAAACTGGTAGTTGACCCCCAAGTGGCCGCCGCCATGTTGAACATTTTTGACCACTAGACACGTGACCTTATAGTTTTACGTCTAGATTTTAACGAAGTACCACGCACAAATAATTGCTTATTTATTTTTCATAACAGTACCGACGAGATAAGTTATGTTTCGTTTGTTTTATGTCCAAAGTGTGCTTCTACGAAAAAATTCTGGTAGCTCCGCATTGCCTCCTCTAGATGCCGTCAGCGGCGGTGCTTTATCGTGAAATTGTATCGTAGCTAGACACTGATCTCTAAGGCTAACAGTATTAAAAAAATAATCGTGTTTTTTTATTTTTTTATAGCGATCGCAATACAAATCTTGGCTAAGTTTTGCGTAAAAGTCTCCGGATTTCGTACGGCCACGTGTCTAGGCAAAATTCTACATGGCGGCAGCCAAAGGGGGTCCCTTTCGCCTGGTGAACGGGATACCAGTTTATCGCTCTACCTCGTTGCGCTTATCGAAGCCGTCGACACGCTATGTGGGGCTTATCGCGCACCCTTTACTAAGTTCGGGGTATAAGTATAACCGTGGGCTCTCACTCTGCTGGCGCCGCCTGGCTGTTGCCGGCTGGCTATAGGATAGCACGAACTCAGCAATTGGGCCCGAGCTCTCTTTCGACGTACTGATTGGACAAGAGACCCAGCGAAATACTGACGGAGCACTCTTATTCAATCTCTGTCTGCGCTCGACTTGGCACCATGATGACGTTGAAATTCTAGTGCTCAGGGTTTGATTATTCTAGGCGATGTTGGCTCAGCTCAGCTTAAGTTATGATTCCATTATAACTCCCGGGGAGCTGGAGCTAGCGTCTATCACTTAAACGTGCAAAGGTATAAAGCGCCGAAAAGACATGGACCGAGACACAAAGACAACGACACAATGCACTCACACGTGCCTTGGAATTCTCACACGATTTGCGATTTTTGGTTCCCACCATTGCAGATCAACATCCATCCTCGCTACAACGAGACAACTCTAGACTATGACTACGCGCTCCTCGAGCTGGAGACGCCGCTGAACTTCACGGGCACGGAAAAGGCCCTGATGCCCATCTGCCTCCCCAAAAGGAACCAGAAGTTCGACGGTCAAACCTGCACCGCCAGCGGATGGGGCTACACACAAGACAGTGAGCAAATTCCACACTTACCATATCGCCCCCGCTCCTTCCAACGGAATGTGGCATTGGCCACAACATAAAAGCCATAGCAAATACAGGTGGAAACAGCAAAAGTTCCTGGCAAAAATTGTTAGTCACAGCAAAAGTCCATAACACCATTAACTACAGCAGATGTCCAGAACAGACAGTGTTGGCCATAGTAGAAGTCCATAACAATTATCATTACTTATCTTAAGTCTATAACAAACACAGTTAGTTAAAGTCAAACGTTCATACCAAGCATTCTTGGTCATACAAACAATTCCATACCAAGCACCATTAGGGAGTGCAAAAGTTAGTACAAAAACCGCTACCATAGCAAGAGTCCATACCAAACACTGTCAGCTATAGAAATAATATAGAGGGTGTTATCTTTTCTTTAGCCGCACGAAATTTCTAAATAAAGGTGGGAAAAGTTATATTCATGTGGTTTTCACAGCGTCTTTATATGCTTCGGAGGACAATGGATGGGAATATAACCATCGCTATTATCAGGTTAGTTAACTAAAATTCGTTCATTAACCTTTTTAACTACTGTAATTTAGATATATGTTTATATCACAAATTTTGAGACGGTAGTAAGCCAAGACTGTTCCACTTTGTAGAATTCGCGTAACCAGCCCGCGTTCCGAAATATCTGCCCCCGAGTTGTCTACTTCATCCGACTTTTTTCCCTCAATCCGGCAAAAATGTAAAATTCGGGGACGAATATCGCGGAACACTGGCTGCTTACGAGAATTCTACAAAATGTAACAGTCTCGGCATACGACCGCCTCAAAGTTTGTAACATAAAAGCGATGATAATGCAATTCAAATGCAAAAGTGCAAGCGAGCTGGACAAGAATGACGAAAATAATCCCTGGCGAAGGGGAACAAGGGGGACAAAGGACAAACACAAATCTCCAAACACAGCTAGGTGACTGTTGCGCGACCAAGCTGTGTTTGGAGATTTGTGTTTGTCCCTTGCACGATCTATTAGTACTGTGACCGCAGTTCTATGGTGCTAAGCCAAGTCTCGTACGAGACGTCGGCTGCCGCTGTGAGGCTTATTCCAGTATATACACCTCCTCTGAAGTTCTTCCTTCCATGGCGTCAGACACGTTCGTGCCTCGTTCAGACAAGGCGCCACGGTTTATAACACGCGCTAACAAAACATTCCCGTAGACTTTATAGCGGCCCTGACTTTTTTTCGTTTGCGCAAAAAAACAAGTGTGCGAGTATACTGCAGGGGCGGTTTGCTTACGTATATAGGAGTTGTTTATCACTGCGCACGCTAGGTTGGCAGCGGGCTCGAAGGTACAAAGGATGCCCGCTGTGCGGCGAGTTGTGCTGACATAGTGTATATGGAAGTCTGAATAAGCGCTACGGTGCACGAAACCGATACCTCTCCTAGAGGAAGAGGCTTGCGCGTGACGCCCTCGTTGGTGGATTCCCCTACCCGTCCCAAAACGGGAAACACGCTGACGCTCGAGTAACAGAGTCTCCGTAATGTGGCAAATGTGTGTGAGTCTTGGCGTTGGCGCGAGCATGTGAGAGTCGCGCTCCTTGTGAGACGCTCAACAGGCACTGGCGGCGATGCGGACGCAAGCTGTAGTCGCAACCGCTGTGTGCATCTACGAGCAATGACGTTTTGGGAGGGAAAGGCCCGGGCCTTGTCTTCTATAGGTGGTATTCCATTTGACGCATCTCCAACTGGTGTGGTTAGCGTCCTCTGCTGCCTATCGATCGAAAGGGCTACCGAAATGGCAACAAATGACGTCACAGAAACCGGAGTATCATGATGTCGGATGTCGCTAACTTAGCGATTAAACGTAAAAACCCTAAAAATACTTATTTAATAAAAAAAACAGAAATGAGAGAACGCGAGTGTCGTAGTCGTCGCGGCGTCCCAAGACTCCAAACTTCTTGCTGACAAAGCTTTTCCGTGAACTGTTAAGCTGGAGAGATCCCTTGCAGCGTCTCTCACATTCCACCAGCGCTACTCTGACGCCGCCAGAGCCGCGGTCGGCGTCAACCTGACACTTCTCTGGGGTAATCAGACAGAAATCGCGAGGGACCACTTTTTGGGACAAGTTGAACGCTCCAGTCGGATCCGCGTTCTGAGCGTCGTAATCAGCGCTGACGCGTAAGTACGTGCTCCTCTCCAAGTCCATGGACCGATAGATTTGACAGCTTTGGTTCGGTTTCCCGATGAAGCGTACGAACGACAATCCAAATCTGTCGATCACTATAGCGCCGTGTAGAATTAGCGTCCTCGCCACGTGCCAAACGAACTTTTCAACGAACAGATGTACAAGATGGGCGGCTTTCATGACACAAATTTTGAAGTCGCGAGACGAAGTTTTCAGCGCACGAGAGTTAAATCGTTTGTGTGCTTGCATTCCGGTGAGCAACAGAGGATGCTTAAAGATAACCTTAATGACAATAATAATTCGCCACTCGAAACAAAACTACGGTAAATCTCGTTGACGCTGTCCTGCCCGAAAGAATTGCTTTCAACTGAGTCTTAGTTCTTTCTGCTAAGCTCAAGTTGACCACAATAGTAGCTGAGAACGTAAAAAAAAACATAAAACAGCGCATGGCGGAGTCTTGGACATTTTATTCTCGCTCGCGGTCAATGAACCTGTTTAAAGAAAGGTGCGCCATCTAGTAGCAGCTGCGTCAACTATCAGAGTCCGCCGTTGTTTCGGCACGTACTCTTAGCATGTAGTGGAGGTCTATTAACAAGGTTGAAAGACAAATCACGAAGCAAGACGCGTAAAGATAAAGCCACCCAAGCACTGCTTTTTTTTTAATCTGTCGGGAATCGTAGCACACGGATATAAAGTACTGATACCAGGACACTTTCGTTGAATACTATATGTAGCAATATATATGTTACAAGAACCATTAATTCTTACGAGTTATGAATAGGGTTCACATTCCTCGGTATACATTCCGAAAACGTCAGGTTCCTCGGTAGACTCAAAAAAAAACTTCCCAAAACTATAGCTGCCGGATATGATATTATAAATTCGGTTTAAACCGAAACATGCCGTACTTTTTCGGTTTAAAAGTGGCGCGTATACAAAAACGAAACTGGTGTAGAAGTGAGTCACTCCTTTCGCTGTGGCGCTTTGGAAAACAAGCAGATGCCTCGATGTTTTTGTTGTTCTTGTTTGTTCGTTTTTTAAGGTGTTTCCTGTTTGGTGTACGTACGGCGGGACCCACTCCGTCACGTAACTGACGAATTGTAATACACACGGTTTGCGCAGGTGCCGCGGCTACACATATTGTCCGTGTTTGACGACTTACACCGGCTATGAAGCTGTAATGCGTTCAAACTGTAAATACGAGTTGACAAGCTTGCTCTCATGAACCGGAAACGACGAGGCTGGCGATAATGCTAACGTGTATAGACGATAACCTTCATTTAAAACGTCAACAACCGTAACGACGGAGAGCACTTTCAATGAAAATTCTGCCGGACGCGCATCTATACTTCCAGCGGAAAAGTGACGTCACGACAGGCAAAATATCTCGATTCGGTTACCATTTTCGGGCCACCGGCTTTTATGCCTCAGACCTAGTTGCTACTCGTGCTTACCTTATTGTCGCTTTCTGTTCCTTTTTTAAATTTTATAGCTCTGTTGTCGCTTTATTTTCATTTTTTTCCCTTATATTTACTTTGTTTCTTATTAGAATTTTCCCCCAACTGACTCGCAAATACTATCAATGTCTGCGTTTGAAATTCGATTTGTTTTATTGTTATGTGCACATTTCACTCTTGAATTTTATTGTATATGACGACTGCACTAGCTGTCACCTTCATGAACAAAATTTTTTTGTTTTACGCTCATGTTTGTTTTGTGTTTTTTTCTTCGTTTTAGTTGCTACTTTTTGAATCTTTTTTTTATGTTTCTTTCGCATTGCAGTAACTCGCGCCTTTTCTTTTTCGAAAGTGTCCTCGCATCTTTGCGTGTCCTATTAAGTGTAGGTTATGTACCTGTGCGTTCCCCCTTATGTGTATTTATGACGCTTTTAGCAACCTTCCGCTCACGAGTTTTGCCTCCTCTGTCTGCCGAGGTGCGGGTGCCGACGGCTCGTCAAGCTGCCACTAATACAGCAGCTTATTGCAGCTTTTTCCCTCGGTCCCCACCATCAATGATGGAAAATAAACTACTTCTTCTTCGTCTTCATCTTCTTCTTCTTCTTTATCACACGTCGTCATCATCGTCATCATTTTTTTTTCAATTATTATCTGAAGGAAGCAATAAAATGAACCCAGCTTTAATGCCGAAAATGTCTCAAGAGACAACACGGCCCTGCACAGGGAACCTTTATAAGCATTACAAATTTGTTTAAATTAAAAAAATAAAGTTACGAACGACACTTATGCGGTTTGTGCAGGTACGTTTGACGGGCGGGGGGACACGACGTAGGAGGCGCGTCATTATGAAAGGTCGACTAATTTCCTAAGATGTCTTAATTCACCTTCTAATCGGAGAAGTAAAGCGTATGCTTCTAAGTACAAACTTGCTGGCCGTCATGAAAAATCTCCAAGTCGGTAAATTTCAGAAAGACTTGGAGAGCATGGGAAGCGCTGCGGTACGCCGAAGTTACCACTCATGCAACGAGCACAAGGCTACTGGTGCGATAACGCGCCCGCGCGGTTTTTCTCTCTCGTGATTCGCATTTTTTTGCACAGCCAGCCTTGCACCTGTGTCATGAAAGGTAACGAGCAGAACGACTTCCTGAATTTTACCGATTGAGTGCTTTATGCATGACGCTCGGCAAGTTTCTAATCGGAACCATACGTTTATTTCGTTGATTTTCACTAACTAAAAAGTGAATTAACACAATTTAGTTCATCAGCCGACTTGCCGCGACGATTGTCCCCCCTGTGTTATGTCACTCTGGCCATGTAACTTACCTGCACTATCCGTATAAGTGTAGCTTGCTCGCATTTTTTTCTTCTTCAAATATCTGTAAAGCTTAAGAATACTACCATTATATTAAATACCAATCAATGCCGCATTTAAATTAAACAAACATAAATTACAATAACCAAAAATGAAATCCGAAAACTCCGATCCCCGGTGATGAATGTGACTTTCGGGTTTCTGAACTGCGCCATGTGATATCAGCATCCGCCTCGCAAATTTTACAGACTCAAATAGGAATGTAGTTTAAAAAGAAAAGTACTGTCAGATATTTCCTTTTTAGTTCGTCTCTCAGACATGGATGTCGGTTCTTAGGGGTGCCGGTTTCTCGAACGCGCAGCGTCGGAGCCGGGATCCTCGCTGTCGGCCATCCTCCAGAAGGTGGACCTGCCTATTGTCCGCCACGCGGTCTGCAAGAAGTACTACAGGCATGAGAGACGGGTTCGGGAGAACACCATGATCTGTGCTGGTCCCATGAGAGGAGGCATGTCCACGTGCGAGGTGAGACCACAACGTGCACTCAATTACGTTTTTATTTATTTTTTATTTTTTCGTTTGCTTACTAAATAGAGAGTTTTAGTAGATCGTTCCGATACCTCCGATACCCCCCATAACGATACTATATATGTAAGCGCAAAGGCGGAGGCAGAGTATCGGGTATCGTTATCGGAGTCATCGGAACGATCTACTAAAACTCTCTAATATCAGCCGTATCATTTGAGGGGGGATCGGTGGCCGAGTGTGTTCACTCTCCACAGCTCGGTGCACGTGGAGCGAAAGCTCGCGCTGCAGAACCCAGGGATCCTGGGCTCATTCCCACACCTCCCCGTTTCAATCTGGATGAGCGTCGTGCCGGCATGTGGTCGTGTATCCCTACTGCGTCGGGCTGAGCGGTTCTTTCTGGACTGGCTATATTGCTCGTGTACAGCCAAGACACTAGACGCCCACTGAGGCTGACTAACTTTCGGCTGTCTAAACTTACACGCAACACAATTACGTATCATCTAGAAGAAGAAAAAAAAAACATAGCTGCACCTGGAACCAGCTTAGTGGATGACGGAGCCGAGATAGCATACCTTGGCACCTTGGTGGTGCGCAGAATGTCATTATTGAAATGGTCTACAAACGTATGAGGAATTTTTCTTTTTTTTTTAAATGAGTCAAATTTTGAAGCCAAAATTAATCAATTTCGGCTGAAATCCGGAGTATGTCCGGGGTTCCAACGTTTCCGAAAGGTATTCGCACCTCTTTTTGTTTGGCCACTCACTCAGTGGCGCCATCTATTGGCTATAGCCCCCGCACACTTCTGGTTCACGTATATTTCCCAACTTTTTACTCATCATTCTTTTATCGTAAGAGTCAATTAAGTCTGACAATGCTATAAGTGGCCATTTGCAGAATTTATAGCGTGTATATTTGATTTTGCAAATACTGCGAAACCCGCCGTCTATAGTTCAGAACCGGAAGTGGTTAGGGGCTATTTGCACACTGGCGCCACCACATTTCAACTCACGCGAGAAAGAGCGAATAGAGAGTACTTACTGGTGCCCATAGTTGTGTCCACGACTGCTGAGCGCGTGCTGACTGCGAGCGTCCGCAGTTCTTTTGCAACGTGCATTCCACGCCATCAAGATTGCCCGTCTCGGCAATCTATTTTTGTGAACTTGTTCTGAGCATGCGCTCTAAACAGCAACCACGAATATGGCGTCCAGATGCGAGAAAAAGAAAATGTAAAGGTGACCGCGGTACAGGACTCGAAGATAGTTCGATAAGCACACATACCTGTTTATCTCAGTTTCGCCTCAATAAAATTAAATTATTTAAAAAAAAGACTTTCATGTGCCAGAGAACAATTTCAGAAATGTGCGCCATCTAGTAGTCGCTTCGGCATGCATTCGGAGCAGGTACTGCAGCTGTACACGCGAGGGCTGCTTCAGCGTGCAGCGTAAACTTCAGCCCAGCTTGTATATTGGAAACGAGTGCGGAAACCTTTCCCACAAAAAATAATCCCAAAATTATTCCTGTTTTTTTTTTTGTTGTTGTCTGCAACTTGACACTTTTTTATGTGCATTTGTGTTTTATATAAATAAAAAAGATTGTCAGGCTGTTTTTGTACTACTATGGCGGGTTTTACCCAATAATCCGTCGTTAAATAAACGTAATTCTTAATTCCGTCATTTTTTTTCCAAATTGTTTTCAGATATCGGACAGATTGATCAATTCAATGTGCCCTCTTAAAAATATACCTATGGCACTAAGAAAAACACCCCTATGTTATAGCTGCAGGCTTTTTGAATAAAATTACTCTAATTTAAATCAAATAAACCTGATTTATATCGAATCATTCTTAGTATGACTTAATTAATTTAACCTCCCCTCCGCCCCTCACCCCCCCCCCCCCCCCCCAAAAAAAAAAAACTTTTTTTTTTTGTTTTTAAGTGCATGTTGTCCGCGATTGTGCTTGGTGCCCCGAAACCAAACAAACGGCGTGCTCTTTCAGGGCGACTCCGGGGGACCGCTGCAGTGCCCCAGACGCGACGGTCGCTACGTCCTGGCCGGCAGCACGTCCTGGGGCGACACGTGCGGGGCGCCGCGGGAGCCATCCGTCTTCGCGAGGACGTCGACCCAGTTGAACTGGATCAGGAAAATAGCGGGAGCGACTCCCGTGAACGCCCCGAAGCTCAACTCCCTACCGGGACGTCCCTCTTGTCGATCCCCGAAATAAATTGACTACTCGTTTCGTCCGCGTCCCCGTATCTGCGGACGCGCCCCAAGCCTGTTTGTAGCACGCTTTCTTTATACATCTACATATATGCATATGATATATGTATGCTATGGACGTGCCTGCGGACGTTTCTGTTTGGCCGATGTGATGGGGCCGTCGTACAAGGAAAAAACACGCCTCGGACAGTAGAGCGTTTTAGGGAAGCCGTTTTGTGCACACCCGATACGGATGGACCCTGAGTACGACTGCGCATGCGCGAATCTTCTGAGGTAGCGCATGCGCAGTGCGTACCGGAGGGCATCATCGTACCGTATCGGATGTGCCCTCAAACTCTCTACTGTCTGCAGAGCTGCCATGTTGTATAGTAGGATGTAAGAGAAATCGGACCGTGGCTTTACAGGTTCCTGTACTGTCAGACATACGCGAAACCGAGAGTTTTGACACGTTGTCTCAGCACGGGTTTGCATTCGTTCCGACATTTTTTTTTTTAACAATGGTTACGGCATAGATATCGGATTTGCGATAATGAAAACAAAGAAGACTTTAGTAGACGACCCGAGCTCGAGCAATCCGGCGAGCGGGACTAAGGTGAAGAAAAAAAAAGCCTACGTGGCCCTCGCGTTCTATTGGTACTATTCTACATCGGTCCTCGGTCAGCCGACCTGCGAGTCTGCGTATAACGCCAACAACGTGTCTCTGCGCGGGAACGTCGAACCCAAGTACAGGGAGCAATCTGGAGTCGAGAAACAACCCTGCCGTAAACCTGTATTTCGAAATGTGAGTGCCGCTGCCTTTTCGAGACCGGCGTAGTATAAAGAACGAGTAAACCAAAATGTCGAAAATTTCGCGCTATTTTCGAATATATGTTCTAATCGAAACCGGAACCCACGAGCAACGTGGATGGCGAACTCTGCAGCTTACCGGAGATCGCGTTTTCGCGCTAACTGTGTCCTTCTCTCTACAGGGCGTATTCCCTGGTGCACGGACAAGAGAGATGGAGATTTAACGAGGGCCTTAGGCTATACAATGTAACGTCTTGAGGAGACAAGTTGGTTTACAAAATACTCGAAACATTTGAAGGGATCTCGCACTTTTTCCTTCTTTTGGCGTTCACCTAGAGAATGGGTGACTAAACGTTTCAAGGACATTTTAAGAAGCGGTGTTAAGATGTGCTTTGCTCATTCTTTTATAAGAACCGGAAGTCCTCTCGGACGTCAAAGACTGGAGCACCGCCTGGTGGCATTTGCCATGAAAAGGGTCTTATAATACAGCTATGGGTAGGTGTGGGTAACATGAAGCTAGTTTACCTCCAATTTAGAAATGTCTACCCGTCTTCCCGCTGAAACATCGCAACTTTCGGCGATGGTGGTATCACGGTGTGAGAAACGGATTCACTAGCCCCTGGATGATCGGCTTCCCAATAAAGATGCTTGCCTACAGTTTGCTGACGCGCAAAAAAACAAAAGCAAGGCTCTAACGCTGCCGGCATATAGCCAAACTAGAAATACCTACGCGTCGCATACCCAGCCTCGTATTGCTGTCCTACGACGATCATCCAGAGGACAGCCCCTTTTGATAGGCGCCAGTCAGTGTAGGCGGTAATGCGTTACAAGGAACGGCGTTACCGGTAATGCTACTTATTTTAAGTAACGGTTAACGTAGTTACGTTACTTGTTATATCTTCTTCCCAAGACGTGAAAAAAAAAGTACACTTAAATTTTGTTTGTGTTTCTAAACTTCGTTTCACCTATGAGTCCAGACGTAGCCGACGGTACGAGCTGATGGTACCAATCGGACAGCGTCAAAATGGCTACCGTCATGATGTTCGTCCCGTTTTCTACGTGTTCTATCATCGCTGAACCAATCATAAACAAGAAAAGGTCCAGTGACTGTCGCTTTTGACGCTGCGCTTGATTGGTACATTAGCTCGTAACGAAGTATACATGGGTTGCACGTGACGTCATTCAAAGAGCGCTCCGATGACCACGAAAGAAAAGGAGGCAGGGGCTTCCCTCTTCTCGGGATCCTCTTTTGTGCCTCTTTTGTGCCTCCGGGATTTGCACAGATGTCGCTATTGTCCTTCCAGAAGATTATAGAAGATTATCCCGTCACTCAAAATTCTTACAAAAGCAGCTTCCCTCTTCCTCCTCTTACATGGTGGTCAGAAGTATGCGATGTGACGTCAGATGCAACCGTGTATTGGCGCCGAGTCATTAACTATTGCATACATTCCACGTATCTTCAAAATTGTGCATGTCTTTTCCTCACGCAAAAAGTCCCACTTTAGAAGAACCCCAACGCTCGCGCCCTTTGTCCCAGTGTCAAAAAACGTCCTCGCAAAAAAAAAAAAAAAATCCGCTCTCATTGTCAGTTTATAAATAAAACGTAAAGTGTTTTGCTTTTTTTGTTGGTAATGGTAACGCGTTACCTTTTATGTTGAGGTAACGTGGGTCGGTAACGAGTTCTCTTAATTTGCAAGTAACGAGTAACGTATTTCGTTACTTTTTTCGCTGTGGCTAGCGTTACGTCCGGACGGAGCACTGAAACGCGTATACCTAACCCTCCCCCCCGCCCTCCTCTCTCTCCCCCGTGAACCTAGGGAAGGCGGAGATTTGGACGTAACTTGGGTTACGTCGGACGTAACGCTAGACACTTCGTACTTTTTTTTTTTTGAGTAACGCCTTAACACTGGCGCCAGTGAGCTTCTATTTGCTCTTTGTCACTTGAGTTGAAACGTGGTGACGCCAGTGTACAAAGAGCCCTCCAACACTTTCGGTTCTGAACTGTACGGCGGGATTCGCAGTATTTGCGAGATCGAATCCACGCGCTGTTTTTCGGGAAACGGTCGCTTATGCCACTCAGCCTCGTTTACATGAATACGACTTCAGCGCATCGACTCCAATCGTCCTCCGAAAGAAGCCGACGCGGCAGCGTTTACATGAATGCGCACCAAGCCCTACGCGAAGGTAGCGCCACGCCGTGTCAAAGCTCAAAGTTAAAGCTGCGTTTCCGGCACCGGCCGCCCCACGTGACCACGTTTTCCGGTGCATCGCACGTGAGGTGCGTGAAGGCGTCGACAGCGTCGACGCTTTCGGCGAGCTTAAACCAGCTTAAACTAAATATCGTGCCCGCAGTCTTCGATGCTGTGCAAGGAGTTTCGAGACGGAAGAAACATCAAAACCCAAACGTCTTGCGCTCCGGGACGGGCCGCTGGGCCACTCTGGATCAGAGGCGACGTGCGTGCGCACGGCCTGGCGAGCGAGATCCTCGTGAACCGCTCTGAAGACGCCACCGCGCTTCGCCTCGCCATACCTTGCCAACCACGACCGGACCCCGAGGCCGAAAGGCTCCAGCGTAGCCAGGGACGGCACCGAGGTAGGAGCTGCTCGTTCTGCGCTACCATGCAGTGCTCGGAGCTCTCGGCGTCGTTCGTGTTTGCGCCGAAACCTCTAGGCACTCCCTTGGACACGCAAGTCGTATTTCGCAAGGCTTGGACGGGGGCCGCCCTCTCCGAGCAGCCCAGTGATATTCCGCTCATTTAGTTTGTCAATAAAAGCTCGTGTTTCTTCTCGGGAGGAACTGCGGGCGACCACACGGAACCGCTCTCCGCGCCGCTCCGCCGCATACCGGCGAGAGTTGGCCGCCGCCGTGTTCTCAGCTGCTCACTCGCTCCTGCAGCGAGCGCCTTCCCATAATCCTCCCCGTTCCGAAATGCGATGCGACCTCCGTTTACATGGGCTCAATGAATGCGCACTCGCCATCTCGATCCACCTCTGTCTGGCGACTTGAATGCGATGCGCTTCTCTAGCGCATTATGCCGTTTACATGACCGCATCGAATGCGACAACTGGATTCGATGCGACTAAGTCGCACATTGCATGTAAACGCGGCTACTCTTGGGTACGTTTACCTTGCCGGATCCTGCAGCGAATCCGCCCAGCTTGCCGCTGGGGGCGAGCGACGCTGGGCGGAAAACGCGGCGGCGAGCCAATATACACCAACTCATGTTTACAAACAAACCGGAGCGCCCCTAGCGGACGCCACCGGCGCCGCGCATGCGCGGTGGACGGTGGGCAAGAAGTCCGCCGTCGCCCATAAACAAACCATTGAATTTCGTTGTTGTCGGCGTCGGTGGGAGTCCCCGTGCTCTTTTTCGCGTTGGAATTGTTGATTTTACGTCCTCCTAACAATGTCTGACTACTTGAGCGGCTTCAGCAAAATTAACGGGGCAAAACTTTGCGTGAATAATGTGACGTGCGGCGATTAATTTCACGTGGACGCCGCAGAATGGGCGCTAAGGCCTGACTCCAACGATGAGATTCTACTCGCTATTTTCAGTCGCGACGTCGCTCTGGCTGCAAAAGTGTGGACCGTAGCTGAGATGGTGGACGTCGATACTGAAAACCGCAAGTAGAATCGGGCATTACAAGTCGGTGATGGCACTGATAACAATGACCAACATATCCTTGTATCTATTGTTTACACTTAGCCTACTTACCCTAACCAACCTTCAAAAGTGTTTTGAGGCCTGCACTTAGTTCTTATCGCAATTACCGGGTCAATGTTTGGTTTACGGGCCGCTGTCGTTTGAACGAGCTGACCGCAAAAAGCAGACAAGTTTGAAAGAGCAGACGACAGTTCGAACGCATCCGCAATGGAGTGCGGGCAAGAAGCACCGCGTCCCGCGTCAACAAACCATTGGAATGTCACGTTGTCGGCGTCTGTGTGAGTCTGCATACTCTTTTTCGCGTTGGAATTGTCGATTCTACGTCCTCATAGCAATGTCTTACCACTTTAATCGCTTGAGCGAAATTACCAAGGCTCGTTACGCTGCTAAACTTTGCGTAAATAATTTGACGTGCGGCGATTCATTCGCATGAACGCCGCAGAATGGATGCCAAAACCATCATGAGATTCTTCTAGCTATTTTCGGTCGCGACGTCGCTCGTGCTGCAAAAGTGTAGAAGGTAGCGGCGATGATCGACGTCGATACTGAAAATCGGAAGCGGGAACAGACCAAGCGTAACAAGTCGGTGATGGCCACTGGTACCAATGATCAACATCTTGTATCTACTGTTTCCACCGAGCCTACTTAAGTCTTTTGAGGCCTGCAATTACTTCTTATTGCAATCACCGGGTCAAAGTTTGGTCTATGGGCCGCTTTTGTTTGAACGAGCAGACGACAAAAAGCAGACAAGTTTGAAAGAGCAGACGAAAGTTCGAACGATCAGGCGGCCGTGTGAATTTGAAGACGCACTGAACCCGTGGGTGGTCCGGACAACTTGGCGGTTTTCTCTCGTTCATGTTGGAACAAAACAAATACATCTGGCGACCACAAAGTGTTGCCCGCACAAGCAATCGTAGTTCGACAGCGTCTGGTTTGCCCTTTTCACGGCTACTATCCACGTTCTCGGACGAACGGAGGGGGCAGAAACACATGAAAACTGATCTTCAAACCTTTCCAGACTCTCTTGGTACAGCCCCCGTCGCAGCATTTTGACGAGAAGGCAGGTTTTTTGTCTGATTTCTTCTAAAAGAACACAGGAATGCATGTCTCGCACGGCGACTTCTGCCCACCGCCCCAGACCGGAAGTGCGCCCGACGCGCCACCACCGCGGCGTGACGTAGGAGAGTTGAGTTCGTGTATTCGCGACTCCAACTAACTATAGGTGGCGCCACTCATTTTCCAAAATGGCGGTTTTAGTGAGGGTCGGGGATGCGTGCCGCTGTTGAGCCTGTCTAGTGTGCTGGCTTTACTGAGCGACACAAATTATTTCTGGTAATACGAGGAAGCTAGGGTGTTATGAGCGCAGGTCTCCTCTTTACCCTGAAAACAAGAACAGTGTTTAGCGTAATATTTACGGAAGGATGCCCGTTTTAATTCTGGAGCGAAACCGAAACTAACCTCTTTTTTGCATTTACTTTCTCGATATAGGTCTTAATTTCGGATTTTTTCATAACTCAAGATGTGTCTCACATCGTAATTATTCAGTTAGAGAAGTTGTTCGCGGAAACTTTATTTTGTAACATACATGTTTGATCCAGGCTGATATTTGTAGTTGTTGTAATTGTTGAAAAAGTCAGTGCTGATATTTTTGCGTTCTCACTGCCTTTTCTCGCTCAGACAATTGTCATGGGAAATAATGAACTGCGGGCTATTTAATGGGTGTTTCGGTATTTAGATGATTAATTGGTTTAACATTATTCCCAGCACAAGATAATAAAATAATTCCAATTTTTACGATATGTCCGCAAAATGTATAAATTAATAAACGCTGTTCTCACTGCAACAACCCAAACACTCAATCCGAGTCAGACAGCTGAAGTGTGTGTGTGTTTTTTATAGCAACGCGTGACGCTTAAAACTTTATATTACATTCAGTGTTTGACTGCTTGTCTATCTTGATAACGATGTCAGAGTTTTTCATATGCTAAAAAGAAAACAAAATGATACCTTTCTGGAAAAACCATTATGTTTAAATGGCGTATTTTCGTGATCTTGGCGTTATTGGGGACATACATTGCCGCGATTTGTATTCATAATAATAATAATATTAAAATTCAGACATTTTAATACGTAATTTTTCAAGCTCTAATATAATTTGTTGCTTATGATCTAATTTCAAACACGCGAACAAATATGACAATCAAAAGTGAGCTTATTATCACCACGGGTGCCAATTGCAGCATTTTTAATTACCAAGTAATAAAAAATAGTCTAAAATCAATTAAAACGTTCTAGCTGATGTGAGAAATCCATGTAAAATTACATTATTTGTGGGTAAAGTATATTTTGCTATCAAAGTCGCGACTTTTGACAATCGGCAAAACGTCCAAAATCACCGCCAATATCCTTCCAAACCAAATGCCCAAAAGTCAAACAAAAAACAAAAAAACATTTTTTTAATCATTAATTTTTATGACATTTAGTTGCTTTCATTTTTACGCTCCGTCGTTTTTGCCAATCTCAGCCTTTCCAGTTCGAAGGAACGCCTACCTGCTTGCACGTCTGCTCACTGCAGCGCGTTTCGTGGGCGTTGGAAGCCGGTGAAACACTAGTGAAGCGAACGCAAGCGCTGTGTGTTTGCGCTAGCTTTGCGTGTTCCACCTGAGCGTGCGCGGAGCCGAAAATTGCGGTCTTGGATATCGCATGGCTATAAGGCGCACGCACAACGTGGGGCGCGCAACTCGAACGCAAACACACACCGCTTGCGTTTGCTTCTATGCGCAATACTAAAACTCTCCAGTAAGGTACAATCCCATACCGGCTGCAGCACTACGTTGGGACAGTGAAGAGTGTTGTTTGCATTCGGAAACGACATTTCGCGAGCCATGATCGCGCGCAGTTCCGCCGTGCCCGCTGAGCAGGAGAACCGGGGGACCCTCACTAGAGCGCTTCCCGTTTCCGCCGCGGGAGGGCGAGCGCCAAGCTGGAGACGCGAATAGGTCCGGGACCTATTTCTGCCGCCGAGACGAGGCGTTTCGCTGACCGGATGTGACATTCTTGCGCAGCGCGACGCTGCCTACGTCGCGGGTATGCGTTCTGTTGCGTTATTTGAACGTCAAAGACTTACGGTAAGAAACAGAATGGATTTACTATTTACATGACGAAGTTAATCTGCTGGTGTCGGTGATCGCAGTCGTTCCGTTACGTCTTCTTCTTCGATCTGCCCCGAGCCAAACCGTTGCTTCGTCTTCCTCGTTTTCGTCAACCGCATATTTACAGGAGCACTGTACGGCTGTTTCGCGTGAGTAGGAGGTGCCAAAATTACCAATTCACAACACGTTCTTCCGAGAGCAGCAACGCCCGGGAGAGACAGCCGAGGTGGGAACTCTCGCGCCTTCTCGTCATATTTGACCGGATGTTACGAGAACAGCTGCCGCAGCCGCCGCCGCCGCCGCCACTCGAAGGAAATAGATGTAAACGCAACCGCTCGTCGCCGCAGCCGCCGGGAGCGGATCCGCTCCCGCGGCAGCGGAATTTCTTCTCAGGTGTAAACGTACCATTAGGCCGCGTTCACACTTGCGGAAAACTCTCTTTGCCGACGCCCTTCACAATTGTTGCCACCCGCCGCGTTCGCGCGGCTCAGGACTTTCGCGGATATCAGAGCAAATGACTGCCCCTGGCTGGAAGTGGTGTTCCAAAAAGTGCTCTCGCGGACTTCCTTTTGCATTTAACGCTAACCCGCAGTGCCGACAAAATGGCCAGCGTACTCACGGCGATACGAGAAGGCAATAGTAAAATAACGAGCAAACGGAGACAACGTGCCACTCACGCCAATTTTATTTCACGGATCTTTTTTCTGGGCACTGTCTTCGTTGCTCAGACCTCCTCTTGTCGAACAGGGTTGAATAATTTCGTTTCGATCGGCATTTCTGCCGACTCAACCATACCAGCGAGTGGCAAATCCCACGTGCGATTCGGCCAGAATGTGACGCAGGCTGGCGCCATTTCTTCCATGCGTTCCGATTGGCTGCGGCGGTGTGGCAACTTTTTCCGCACAGGAAAAATCGATCCCGGACCGATTGCTCCAGCGGTTGAATATTCTGTAGCCGGCAAGGGGATTCGCCCTCCCGGCGTCGATTTCCCCGCGGATCCGCCTGGGGATCCGCAAGTGGGAACGAGTGTGAACACATAATTAAATCTTACGGTGATAGAATTATACGTAAAAAATTAGAAAATATTCCCGGACCGGCAGCATGCCAGGGATACCCGATGGATGGCGCCACTGGGTTTGTTGCCAAAGAAAAAAACAAGTTTTTGAAAAACGAATGCTATCGCATTCCTACACGTAAGCAATCTTAAGTGTCCTGTAGTTTTTTTGTGTTTTTTTTTTCGCAACTTGCATTCCATATTATTAGGATCGCCGGTCTTACCCGCCTATAAATGTGAGCTCTTTCTGAGCTTGCGCAAAGGACAGCGCAGTCAATCATGGCGTCCAGTGAATATCCCCTATATTTGGGTATGCTTTTTGCTTTCCTTGTACCTTATCGCCGAAAGTGCGCCGATCATTTACGGGCAGCCTGTATAGACCTTTTCTTACAAGGGCGCCGTCATCTTGAAATATCGTCACTTCCAGTATGGGCGAAAGCATTGTTTTGCCGTCGCCACACCAAGAGGATATAGTTAGGGTGTGAGGGTAACCGTCGCCCGTTCTTGTTCTGTCTCCCCTCTATTTTTTTTTTTTTACTATTCGCAGGTTAAAATGTTCTATTCTTCTGTCGTCGCCCATACCGGATATGCCTACTTGTCGGCTGAGGTCGCGAGTAAGCCGAAAAGGGTCTAGGGGTGGCCAGGCTGACCCGGCCTAAGAGCCGCAAACAAAACTACAAAACTTCCAAGAGCCGCGGGGGGGTGACTTTCGTCCAGAGCAATAAACGAAACTTGAAACTACTTTCAATCTATCCGAGTCAAAAGCAGTCCAACTGTACGTAAGGTAGCAGTAGGGGGGGATCGGTGGCCGAGTGGGCTAGCGCACACCAACTCGGAGCACGTGGAGCAAAAGCACGCGCTGCAGAACCCAGGATCCTGGGTTCAATCTCCACCCCTGCCCGTTTCGATCTGGATGAGCATCGTACCGGCGTGAGGTCGCGTATAACTACTGCGTGGTGCGCGTTAAAGATCCCAGGCTAGCGGTTGTACTGCACTGGCTATAATGGCTCATCTACAGCAGTGACTAGTCGCATCTTTGAAATGGCTGACCAACTACACGCTGTGTAAATATCCACACAACCCCAATTAAGCACAACCCTACGAAACGCGCAGCCTGTCATCCGATTTAAAACGCGTTCCTATTCTCTTTTTTGGGGAAGTGCTCGTGCGACCGGGAGGGAGGCGGGAAAGGGGGGGGATGGGGAGGGAGCCTCGAGCCGCACTTTAACACGCGAAGAGCCGCATGCGGCTCCGCGAGCCGCAACTTGGCTACCCCTAGCTGGTCTATACTCTAATATAATCAAGACGTGCGTGACCAAAAGCGTCGCTGTGGGCAGATTCTTACGACACTTACTACGACGACGTGTTTTCTGATTTCTGCTTTAACCGGCGGATATAAGGGTAATGTCCCACTGTCAACGGTGACGGTATTGGTTTAAGAATACGGCGACTACAGGCTTCCGATGTGCTTTTAATGCGAAAGCATCAACTGTGCCATGGCAGGCGTTGTCTGTAGCAGCGAAAAGCGGCACCTAAATTCCGTCCGTAGCGGCGAAAAACGGCACCTATAGGTTCCCATTGGCTGGGCGAAACGCTACCTAAATTGCCACTGGCCAAAAGCACTGCAACGCAGATGCCTCGTCACGGAAGCCGGCAAGGCGCTCAAGGTCAAAGCGGACGCGCCTCAAAAATAGAACACAAAGAAGAGCACAGCAACGGCAGATGCATCGTCACGGAAGCCGTGCAGCCGGCGGGGGTGCCGCGCCTGCGCAGTGGTGGTGCGTGATGTCACCGCCGGAGCGCCGTGTGAAAAATGAAGACGCGGTGCGCTACTTAGTAAGAATGCGATGCGTGTAGGAACGCTTTGGCATTTCTACATGTAAGCAGTCTTAAGTGTATTTTTCGCATACATCATCGAACTCATGGCTCTAAACTGACGATAACTATCCAGAATCAGAACTCGTGGTACGTCAACCTCCCCCCCCACCACGCACCAAATGATGCCAAGCCAGGCAGGCGTGTGGAGAGATAAAGTACTTTACAGTGTCGTTACGTAAGGGAGCCATGAAGAGGGCGTCACCGAAACATCTTGGCGCTAATGAGAACTCATAGATCACGCGCAGAAAAAGTAGACATAGATGTAAAAGCTGGTTCAGACGTGTGTCGGTTGCATTCAATGCACCGAAAGCGACAGTAACGACCGGAGCACCGGGACAACCTATATCGCAGGATTGTTTCACGAAGCTACGTTGCGTATACGACGAGCACTTCACTTGGTGACTTTGTCGTTGCTGTCGTTTCGGCTGCTCTGAACGCAAGCAACGCAACTGTATTGAACCGGTCTTTATGCATGCAGATCCGTCAACAGCGAACATCCTACGAACAATACGAAGCACGTAGAATGCCACCGGCCGACGCCGAGGAGCAAGAACGTTTCGACAACGTCGACGACCAACCTCCCTGGTTCCTCCGAGGGTTCTACGCGATGGTGCAGATGGTCATCATTACCATGTCCAGGCTTCCCGACAACACCGGTGAGTTTTCCGTACACCGCGTGTACTATTGCTTGCAAAGCAGAGGAAGCGACACAGTTTCAAGGTACCAATACGTAAAAACAGACAAAAGAAGCCTGGGATTTAAATTTGATGCGTGCCATGTTTCACGACAATCCTATCAGCTTAACTCGACAAAGGGGCGAAAGCAACGGGACGAAGCACATGACAGCCCCCACGAGAGCAGGGCACTTGTCAGTGCATTGTCACGTGCCTCGTTCCGAGGTTCCGATTAGGTCGTTGACGCCATAACTTTCGCCGTTCGCCAAGTTTAGGTGAAACGGAGTATAAGGCGTAAGATCGGAAACTGGCGCTAAAGCGCTGAAGGCTGAACTCAATGGACCGAGTTATGCGACGAATGACTGATGAACGTCGCCCGACGGCACGCTCGCTTTGCGCACGACGTAGCAGCCCCTGCGCTGATTCCACGCGCACAGCAATAGCCGCCGGGCAAAATTCGTCAATATTTCGCAGCGTACCCACCCCATGGAGTCCAGCCTTTACGATTGGCATGTCCTGAGTACTTTCGTGTAGTTTGGACAGGCGGTCGGGGCCGAGAGAAATATTTTCGACCTAAAACTGAAGTTTGGGATGTGACGTTGAACATGACGTGAGCATGCAAAACGACGTGCTCGGTTTCACATTCCAGACTTCATTTTTCTTCTATAGATAGAAACTTTTTTTTCTAGGGCCAGCTTGTCATTCCTTGAGCTCTCTCCATTGATTGCTGTGATTGGCTGATTGAGTTCTTTGTGGTAAAGTGCATTTCCTAAAAAGAATATAATCTTACACCCATTTGTCCTGAGTAATGCAGCCGAAAACTTCAGTTCGACTTGCAGCGCACAAGCCAGTCAAACTGACGGCCCCAACTTCTACGAGGGGCTTGATAACAGTGCGATATAAGTTACTAATAGGCTACAAGTAAGTATCAAAGACTACAAAAACAAACAAAAAGACACATAGGTTTTGCAGTAGGGCCAAGAAAACCCCGATTATTATTTTTATTTTTTTTGTAGACGGTGATACGTACATTAGCTATTTTAATAAGTTGT
Organism: Ixodes ricinus; assembly: GCA_037355805.1. Classification (NCBI taxonomy): domain Eukaryota; kingdom Metazoa; phylum Arthropoda; class Arachnida; order Ixodida; family Ixodidae; genus Ixodes; species Ixodes ricinus. Next base: position 149,317 of record JAZHYW010014072.1, read on the forward strand.
ACCACTCGGCTATCAAGCCGCTCGTGAAATTTGGTACGTTCGGTTCGACGTCAGTGCGCTGTACGTCGAATGGAAGTTTTGGGGTGTATTGTATGGGACAAGGGTGTAAGTACTACACTTCCTATTTCTAGATGTGGGTAGACATTTCTGAATTCTGGTTAGTGCCGCAGTCTTAATTAGTGATGCCCATTAGATTGAGACACAAACAAGCAATCTTACAAAGCGTCTGTGCTCGATTACTTCTCCACGTGACCCTGCGCGCTCTCCTCTCCTCCTCTCCCCAGTTTCTGCCCGCATAGTGGGTGAACGCTCCTTGCTTCGTGATTCGTTCATAGGCATGTACTGTCGCAACCTGATTGGCTACGGAGTGGCTAATCAGATTGCGCTCCTCAAGCTGTCAGTCACTACATGGTAATATAACTATTTTCATTACAATTGGACCACAAAACGCCTGCGCCTCCGCTCCATCCAGAAAGCACGTAATGTAAAAAGTATTCAGTTAGTTCATTACTCCAGACAAAACATAACTGACCGTTACCGGAAAAAGTAACCGTTACTTCTTTCGATTATTTCCGATTTTCAAACCAGAGTTTTCTTCCGCGGTTTGAAAGCGGGTTTTTCAGTGCTCTGTGGTTGAATTAGAATCAACGAATTAATCCACTACACTTATCTTCTTAATCCAGAAATTTTGGTACGACCATTCTCCTTTCCGAGATTTGGCTCAATTATTCCTCCATAGGAAACTTGTGCGAACAAAGGCTGCCATAAGAAACGGAAAGGAAACAAAGTAACGGTTGCGGGCAATTTTAGTTCTTCCAAAAATTAATTAAATGACTCTTCCGATCACTCCCTAATAAATATAATCAACTTATTACAAAGCAACTCTAAAAAGGCATTGAATACAAGTAAAGCGATATACTTGTAGCGTAAACCATACAAGTCTGCATAGAGACGGCACATGGCGACCCTCAAGGGTCTTGATCCTCCAAGTATACTTGCGTAGAGGGGTTGAGGCGCAACGAGTGCTGCTGACTCGTAACAAACGAATTTCTGCAAGCTTTTAAAATTTTTTACTGAAATCCGTCGACCGCCATTCCAGAAACACTGAGGAAGGCGTCTGTTAAACTGTCACAAAATCTGCATTTGAGAAGCGTTTCCTGGAAAAACGGCTGCCCGCAGCAAAATGAGGAGACAGGAGGAGCTGCCGTCGCAAACGGATACAACAGGGTTTCATGTTAATGTCGGCTGATGCATAATCACCTTATTTGCATGTAAGTGGGAAGGAGGCTCAATCAAATTGACTAACTAAATCTGAAGGGTAAAAAATAAAAACAGTTTAGCAGAGCGGAACTTTTCTGGAGCCGCGCGCACTCTCCATTATAATATCTTGACGCAAAAAAAAAAAAAAAAACTTTAAACATTTACATTTTTGCTCGAGGTATTGTGTGCTAGCCGGCTCTTATTTAAACCCGTTTTCACACACTGAAAATAAAGTTTAAAAGCAAAAGGAGTGTGTTTATATTTTTTTGCAACTCGCGCACACAGTCAATCACTGCGAACAACGCTGGAAGAATCTCAGCTAATGAGGAAGCTCGGAACCTTGATAATGGCTGAACAAAAAAATGTATGTACATGGGAACAATGATTGGAATCACACGTCATGCTCGACGTTTGTGCACATATTTAAAAGCCTCGGCCCTGCGGTGTATGATCCGTATATCCCACCACACTCCGCAGGTGCGCACAGCCCAACAGACAAGTCTGGTCTTGGGACAACAGCAGTTCATTCAACGCTCGCTGTCAATATATGGTTATATAGATTATAGTCGATGGAATGGTACAGAAAGTGGTTACCAGAGCCATGTATAAAGAGAGTCTGGTCAATGGCAGGAGCCGGCGGAAGCCGTGTTGAAACGGCAAATGCGCCCCCCCCCCCCATGAGGAACATCCGAAGTAAGAATGCGCTGGGATTACCTTGAAGGATTCGCGGAGCGTGGCGCAGGTATCTTTTGTTTCTGGATGAGGCTAAAAGTACATGAATGTATAATTGTAAGAGGTTGGGGGAAAAGGAAAGCTTCAAGGTGCTACCTGAGTGCGTTTACTGAGCCAGGAAAGGTGACATTGACGAGAACATTTTCCTAAAACGTGAGGCGAATCTGCGAATGTAGTGTGCGCGTTCGGGGTTTGTGTCAAAACTCCCACGGAGCTGAATCCGCAGTTTTTACTGGCCACTTCGTCGCTGCCGCGGCCGCCGTCAAAAGAAAGTTTGAGTGCGTTGTGAATGTCGTCATGACGACAACGTCACGTGCGTTGCCCTTTCAGTTACGAAGAGTCGCAATTTTCAACTCTACCGTGCTGAAATGAAATACTTGAATGCATCCTTACCTAGAAATTGTAATTGAAGGGTATTTGTTAAGTTCCCCTCGGGGAATACTTGAGCCTAGTGGTTGGTCACAAGAGCTGTCGATCATCGCGCCAAAGGTCATTGAAACAATTTCAGCCAATGACGTGCCCTTATTTTTTCTTTATTCGTACCAAGTAATGACCAAACTCTCAACATATACGGTTCCGGTGGTTACTATATATACCGACGCCACCTGGAATAATCAAAGCCATAGCATTCTCTATACTCACAAAGCCTGCAGTTCGACGATGGAGCCATACAATGCCCGGTCAAAGATTTGGAGCACAAGGATCTGGCAGCGCAGAGCATCAAAGAGCCAATTCTCGGGGAACCTGGACGTCAGCGCACAGTTTTTGCAGCGGCGAGGACCCGAAACGCACTTGTTCGATCGGAGAAGTGTTTTTCGGCGTCCCGCCGCAACGGGGCGCCAGCCACGCGGCTCTCCTCTCATCCGTTGTCTGCCGCTCCACCTCTTCCATTTCGACGACCGCTTCTCGTGGCAATCTGCCAGGCTTTGTCAGTATATCGGAGGCTATGTCAAAGCCCGTGCACCAGCATTTCGAAGTCATCATGGCGGGGTCGAGCGCAGACACCGATCGGATACGAGTGCTGCTGAGTCAGCGTTCGCCTGCTGGAAGTCGTGTTCAGTGAACGCGTCGAAGGACGTTCGGAGTCGGGCTCTGGGCCCAATTGCCGGGTTTGGTGACATCCGAGTGCAATGACAATACCTTCGATGTAGAAGAGGCTGTTCACGGGCTCTGGTCATTCCAGGTGGTGCTTACGTGCCCCGTTTCATTTCAAGTCCGACCGCAAGCCGTCAATCAAGCCGCGCAAAAAGTGTATCGTCTCGGCGCCCTCGTTTTTGCGGATTTGTTATCGTCAACAATCACGCGCAACGAATGCGCCGCGAATCTGCTCTTTTCTTCTGGGCGCGATTTCAAAGACAACACGCGCCGGGACGATATAGCTATATGGTTGTTGTTGGGTGGTGGTGTTGGGGAAGCACACCTAAAGGGAAACGGAGTGTGTCACTGGAGGGAAGGATCAGGAAGGCGGAAAGGGAAGTTGAGAGTGAGCACACGGAGTTCTCACGATTCGCGCACTTGGCGGTACTTTTCCTCGGCACACCGGACAAAAGTATAGAAAAAATTGAAGTGCGGCGCCTCGTCGATTTTTTTTCCCCGGGACGCTCACGTCAACACCTACTAGAAGGTAAGGCCGTACCGCTCCGAGTCGTAACGTCAGAATGGCTGGAGAAGGGAGGCCATGGGGAGGCCTCGTCGAGAAAAGGCGCTCGCTCTGGTCCCGTAACCGCGGGACCACAGTGCAGCCCCGCAGCTCCCCACACTTTTCTAATGAACCGGCCCCGGCAGCTTATTATGACTGCATTTTCTTACCTCACACGGGCTCCGATTGTGGTCAATTCACGTTCTCTGTGAGCTGCTAACCGACTTAGAAAGGACGCCGACACATTTCAGAAGAGATGGGAAACAAAAAAATTCCAGTCACTGCCGCAGGGGGTGCACGCAAGCGAGAGATGGGTCGACAACATTAACTTTTTGTTTCCCATAATGTTGCCACTTGCACAAATACAAATCTTACCTTGTGGTTTTATTTCGAGGGCAATAAATAAGACATAAAAAATAGGTCAGGTCTAAACAACGTTTTTTTCTTGAACAAAAGTGATGTGCACATATGTGTACGCCAGGAATACCAGGTCACTCCTTGTGAAATTGTTCAAAACAGTTGGACGGTCCATCCACTTCAATACAAAGGTATGCCTTGCACTTCCTGCATTGCATCCTGCTACGTCGGCTGCATGTTGGCAGCTTGCATCGCGGCGCACTTTTTTGCGGAACCTTGATCGGGACATGGTTGACACCATCGTATCTCACCGAATCTGGAATGTCTGAGGCTCGGTTCGACAGAGTGTTTTTTACCCGACTGTCTTCGAGGTCTGCCTCCGTAGCATATTCTGCCTTCATCAAGCCGATTGCCACTTGCAGCTTGAACTCTGCAAGCTGCAGCTGGGAGCCCTTTACAGCGCGGTAGAGGAGCCAGCTGTTTACAACTGCAAGATCAAGCAGGTGAAAAATGATCCTCTTGTACCATTTCTTGCTCTTGAGTTCGTTTCTGTAGAATGAAAGGAGCTGATCCGCTCGGTCTACACCACCCATACTCTGGTTGTAGACTTTGACCAAGCTTGGTCTAGGTACCTCTATGAACGTCTTGGTTTTCCTCTCGTAACGTCTGCAGTATCCCACGGGGTTCACACTGTGCGTGTTGGATCCCATGATGACGCCTCTGTTGTCATACCATTGGCAGATTACAACGCCACTGTCCTTCTCTGAACGGAAGTCAAAAGCACCTCGACCTTCGGACTTCAAGCACTTCTCGTTCTTCAGTGGGCAACGCCCCATCCTCCCTTTTCTCAGAGTGGCAGTGCATCCCATCCCGCGGCGCTTCATTTCAGTTAGAAGTTCAACTGAGGCGAAGAAGTTGTCACAAAGATTTCTTTTCCTTCACAGCCATCAGTAAGTCGCACTACAATCTTTCCACTTTCACCAATGTCATTTTCAATGTCTTCTGGGTCAACAACAAGGTTGTCGCCGTAAAGCTGGATTTTATAGACATAGCCTGACCTTCCAGCAAGAGTCCAAACTTTATAACCCCACTTTTTCGGCTTTTTCATCATATAAACCTTCAGGCTGTGTCTACCCTTGAAAGGTATCATCATCTCGTCTACTGCAAGGCAGGGCTCCATTTCTGCGGCTTGCTGAAACTTCTCATTGAGAGTCTCAAGGATGTGACGTATCTTGTAGAGCCTGTCATAGCCATCCTCGTTTCTGTTTTTTCATCATCATTGTTGCTGGCGTGGAACAAGGAAATCACTTCATCGAAGCGATTACGGGGCATGCACTCGGCAATCTCTGACTGGCGCAACAGCCGTGACCAATACATGCGCCTGAAGGGCAAGGACACTACGGACATGTAGAGAATCATCCCAATAAACTTTCTGATTTCCTCGCATATAATGGGCTTCACCTTTGTTTTGTTCTTCTGGATCCTGTAGCGATTTGTTTCAAATGTGAGATGTTCTATCAAATCCTCATCAACGAGCTTAGTGAACATACTCAAGGGCGTTTTCGCTTCTGCTGCCGTCACCCGTGGAGATATTTCACTTGTCTGAAAGCCCTCATTGAGTTGCAAATCTTTTTTGACCCAGTGCCATGTCTTTTTTACCTTGTTCTTCACAGTTGTTGATTCCTGCAGTTGTGATTCATCTGTGTCGGATGCGTCCGATGAATACTCGTCGGAGGAACCCTGAGTGGCTGGGGCTTCCACATAGTCATCATCCGAGTTGTCCAACTCGGAACATTCGCTACCACTTGGGCAGTCGAAAAGAATAGCTTGAATATCTTCTTCAGTCAGGTGATGCCTGTTACAGAAAAAAATGAAATACGTTTAGAACACCCTGTAAGGCGGCATTACAGCGCAGCTCTTGATGAGGAGGACGGAAAGGTTGTGAAGGGAGGGTATACCCCTCCTCCCTTATCTTCCCTCCTCCTTCCCCTCCCCTTTCTCTCTCCCACGCGGTGCATTATGGAAAACGTCCCATAATGCAACGCGCGTCACCGCGGTGCATTATGGGACGTTTCGTGTAATGCACCGCGCAGTTACACCGACGGCGACGCGTTAGGTTACGCACGACGCCGACGCAGCTCAAGCCGGAAATGGGCGCCTAAAAGCTGCGCTCTAAAAATGCTTGTGAGAACACTGTCATTGTGGGCATAAGCAGACACACTTGTTTTATAACGTATATATCACAGGAGACGACTCCACGTAACCTTGAATGCGCCGAGCGAAAATATAGAACACCACTTTCCTGACGGCAACGCATGTAGACGCTGTCAAAAAAATAGGCGGTGTTCAAATTCTACACCACTTTTACCCTTCAAAGATAAGCAGAATGCACCGCCAGGGATTCATATCTATGCAAAAAAGTAAGTTATACAAAAATTAAAGGGTTTATTACGAAAAATTAATCAAAAACGAAGGGAACATACCGTGAGCCGCACCTCATGGAGGAAGCCATTGTTCCGTTCTGCCCGCCGCACTTTTCTGGACGCCTTGCGCCATCTATTGGTAGGTATTTGAAGCGCGGGAATGGCACGTACGTAGCCGTTGGGGTTTGAAAGTTCTGCCCTTTACAAATGACCTATAATAAATCAATTCCTTTTGGCAACATATGTTGCCATTGGTAAATAAAGGGTTAATAATGTGTATCACACAGATCACATTTTAAACGAGATGCACACGTCTTGGGAAAACAGGAAAGAAGAAAATCGATAACACAGTATTATCACAGGAAAAGCACAGGAAAGAGCTGTTCCGTAAAAACCAGAATTCAGCTAGCTTTAGTGTAGGGCTGCCCAATACATCCGCGTTTTGGTACTCTTTATGTTATTGTTACTCTTCATACCACTGTTGACGGCCCTGACCTGCCAGAGCAAGCTCTGTGTGTTTGTGTATCAAGCAGGCTTGTCAAAACTACAATACAGAAAAAAAACGCCTGCTCGCAGGGAGTTGTCTTTTTGCTTCAGTGTACGCCAAAGAAGCATGAACGACTGTTTCATCTCAATTTGAACGCATATAGAACTGCCACAGACGCTTGATCATTGCCACTTCGCTACGGCCTTCTGCTTCACCGGGGGATGCAGAGAAACAGCGGTCCAGGTGAATTTCCTGAGCTCATCACTAGAGGAATGAAATAGCGGTCACGAACAATGTTTTTGCGTGGCTTGGGCCTGCGTGCTGCTGCTTCTTGTTCTCCACCAGCCACTGTGACCGCAATTCAGTGCCATCAGGAGCAGGAAGGGCTTACGCATATTCTAATGTTGTTCATACGCGATCTATAACATTATCTGTGCCAATTGGGCACTGTGTTGCAGCGGCAAACACGCTCAAAGTGTTAGTTTTGAAAATGTAACTCACCTGTTGCGATGCGCTCATGCATCTCCGCTGACTTTTCTTTATTCCATTTAGATTTTAAGTCGTCCCAACACTTTTTTAGTTGTTTAACGTCCCGGGAACAAATTCTGTGTGTGCTGTTATACTCTGTGCTATACTGCAATGTGTACCAAGCAAAATGTGAAGCACAAAAATAGTGACTGGAAGTAGCAACCTGTAATACATCTTGGGACTTGCTGCAAAAACTAGAGTTTCAGACTTGTTAATTCACTGATGGCGTGATGTATTGTCGTTCGGTAATGTTACCCCATTGCCCCACAATAATGGACAAACTGTCCAAATGATGGGTATTTCAGATAAAATATAAACACTCAAAACAGCGGTGGAAGTGCCAGTGCCGAATGTCGCCAGTTACCAATATCATCCTACTTTCAATGCAGTGAGTAAACAGGGCTTTCCAGTTTTGTGCACCCACTTCTTTTCCTTGGCGCCTTCTTCCTTTGCTTTTCTTTTCATATTCTCCCAGCATTTTTTAGTTGTTTAACGCCTCTTGGACTGACCTCCTGATTGCAGTTGTACTCATTGCTGAGTTGAATCCATGCTTGTGATTTGGCGTTCAACGATGATACGTCGGTCTCCTTGCACTCAATTATATTTTTATACTGGGTTACAAGTGCGATCAGTATTTCTTTTTTGTTGGCATTAATCCGGGCAGCGGATTTCCCGACTGGTGGCATTGCAGGTGCGGAGAAAAGACACAATGTGACAGCAAAGCGGCGGTAGCGAAAGAAGACGCTTGAATAACGATGGATTCAATAGTTTTTGGGGAAGGCTTTTCATTTGGCTACGACAAAAAATGTGTGTTGCATTTCTTTTTGAAATCTAATCACCAATATTATAATCTGGTTTCATTTGTAAGCATATAATATGCCAGTTTTCAAACTAATTTACTTACTTTTGAATTGTTATTCAAAGTATGGCGATGAAATTATCCTCTACTCTCTCCCGGCGCATTCTGGCAAAGGGTGTCCTTTAAAGCTGCTTGTAAACATTGCAAGCCAAGGGAACCCTCGCCTTACTCATAAGAGGTTGAAGTTGCATTTGTGAAACGTAAACGTCGCTTCGAGTGAAGGCGACCCTCTCGTCTTCCTTGCGGAAGTGGAGGGGTGCCTTAAAGCCTTAAATTTGAGTGAAGTTTATGAATTCGGTGGTTACTCTCGAGAGTTCTGCCAGGAAAATGGTGTTCCTCAGGGAGGCATTTTGAGTGTCACCGTTTTTATACCGTATGTACTCGCATAATGAACACATTTCGTTCATTATGTGGGGTAAAATTTACGCATTTACACACTTTGTGCGAATGTCATTCTAGGTGCCAATAGGACATGGCAAGGTACTGTGGCACGTCTCCATTGACGAGGTGCACCCATGGCTGGTTGTAGGCACACCACAGTGACCATGCTCTATAAATTGCGAACCTTTTTTGGGATGTCTTTGGTGTGCCCTTTGCCAAAGAAAAAGCGCCCTACGAAGCTCACTCAGCACGGAGAGTGATGTGACCGTTCTTGGGCCTAACCACTTTCACAATATCACTGTCCGAAAGAGGATGACAGACGACTGCATGTTTGTTGACATCAATGCGTCCGATGGACGAAGCACGTCCGGAGTTGGGCAATTTCTCGACCCCAGCTTCGCTAGGCGTGTGTGCGCCGCTCAGTTTCACGGTTGATCACTTCCGCAACCACGCAATCGCAGCAATTAGAGAGCGACTTGGCTTGGCTTGGCTTGACTTGGCCTGGCCACTTGGCGGCAAAAGAAAAGTGGCTTCAAGACTTGCGGAGCCGAAAATTAAAAGTGTGTTCATTGCGCGAGAAAAGAAAACGGTCCAAATATTGATGCCTGTTGTGGAGTGCGTTCACTGTGCGAGCGCATTCATTATTCGAGTAAAGCGCCGTTCACACATATGCAACCGAGTTAGACCGAGAGATACCAGACGGGTTTTAAGCCTCTTGCGACGTCTTAGGACCAGCTCTGCTGCAGCGCATCTGGTCCTAAGACGTTGCAAAAGGCTTAAAAACGGTCTGGTCTCTTGAAATTCGCACAGCTAGTAGAGATTGGGCTCCTCTTTTCATTTATGCACTCCATTTGCTGATAGCTGCTCTAGTTCAATATCTGTGGTGCATGACATGCATAAAAAGCAATAGTCTTGTGCACACAATTTTTCCTACTAATTATAAAGATAGAGCTGCCTAAATAGCCAGATTGGTTCCCCAATAACTACAGAGTGTGCATATCTATTTGAATCAGTTTTACCTAAAATATTTTTTTTATATAAAAATAAGAAAGTTTGTGTCAGTATTTTTAAAACTCCTTTTTGTTTAGTATTTTTTTTTAAAAAATGGTAGTACTTATGTTGTAACTAACAAGATTTGCACACTCTGTGCACCTTCAGAAACAACTGTGTAAAATTTCATTGTGATTTGACAACTACAAGAGGAAAAAGTTGTGTGCACAAACTCGGGAAACAGGCAAAAACACCTATTAGAGAAAAACGCATTTCAAAGTTTATTTTTATGCTAGATAGCAAACTTGTCAATCAAACGGCACGAAACTTCAGGATGACATAGTCCCAAATGTCTATCCTTGGATCCCCAGACTAAAATTCTCCTGCAGCATATGTAGCGCCCTCACGGTCTTTGCGCTTAGAGTCCTTCGCACGGGCACGCTTCTCCTGTTGGCGTCGATGGGACCTGGCTTCAGCGGTCAGCTTTGCAGACATGCTTGTTACCCTCTTCTGGTCAGCTGCACTGCTCAGACGGGCCAGTTGCTTGGAAGGAGGACTCCTAGCCCTTCTAGAACTTGCTCGAAGCTGGAGTGGCCCCGATTGAACCACAGTACAGCAATGGCAGTGGCAGTCTCCACCGCAGTCCGTGCAGCAAAGCGGGTCTTGGGGCACAACATCCAAATCTTGCTGTTCAAGGACTCGGCGGCATTCTGAGTCTTCCTCTGCAGACAGCGAGCAAGGAGCTTGGCGTCTGTCAATCGTTGGTAGATGGGAAGCACTGCCTTCCCTTGTGCTTTGGTGAGGAGGGGTGTGTGGGCCGGAGCTGGTGCTAGCAGAGCTATTGCCCTCTTATGCTTGCACCAGGACTCCTCCCCGTCAGGGCAGAACTTGTGGCTGCTGGCTCCGTCAGTCGAGCATGAATGAAAGTAGGATGCCCAGATTGCACAATACATCCCTCGCACACTCCCTCGGTTGCTGGTGATGGCAATTTGGTAGTACCGCTGCAGCTGCTGAATGGTCTTGTCGCCAAGCTTCTCCCCCGTGGTAGAGGCGTCTTCAGCTTCCTCAGTGCTGTTCCAAGACGCTTGGCAACATGGTTCGTGCAGTCCTCCTTTGTCACCGTGGTGGACCCATACACCTCTGCATTTGACACTGCCGTGTACGCCTTGCTGTCTCCGTCGCTGAGGAAAGTTGTAAACTGCAACTCCGTGTTGTACGTCTGTGTCCTACGCCAGATGCGAAGAGCTGCTTCGGTTTCCATTGCATGTGACGAGCAGTCTATGTTCTTCTCGCACACGGGAGAATGAAATGCCTGCCACACTTCTTCCTCTGGCTCATCGAGGATCTGGTGCTGGTTGCAGCCGTGGCAGTAGTTCGACAGCACCTCAAAATCCAGGCAGAGGCCTGTGTCCACAGAAATGGCAGTGCCAACGCCATTGTGGCTCTTATGTCCCCGTTTCTGCCACGTCCCGTCAAACATCACGGCGATGTCGCTCTGACCCGCTTCAGACGCAGTTGCTCGCCTTGCTTCTGCAAGGTTGTCGGAAACGGCTTTGGTGGCAGCGGCGTGAACTTTTTTTGATATGTTGTGGAACGTTTTTTGATGAAGCGGTTTCGGGAGACCAAAGAATGCCGCAAAATCTAACCAACTGATCGTGACCGACACCAATCCGCGCGCTGCGAGCACCGCTTTCACGTTGAGCGCAAAGCTGTCGCGAGCGCTTCCACTGCTTGGTTCGCTCGTTTCACGGCCGGCGGCGGTCGCACGATGGGACGTATACGCAGCCGAAAGTACTTCGGAAGGGCACGCAACGTTTGTGCACTTGAGTTCAAGCAAAGAAGCGAGGCCCTTGCGTTTGTTTTCAACTTCGACAATGGAAAGTTCGCTCTTGCGACATGTTCCGCACGTCGCGCCGCTCACAAGTTGCGTCAGGGTTTGAGTTTCGCAGATAACGGCGTTTCCGCCGCTTGCTTTCTGAACTGTTTCATCGCAAAATGTCATTATCTTCTTTTCCGAAGCACTTACGAAGTCCGAGACGTCGCTGATGTTGAACTCCGAAGCGCTCCGTTGTTCGAGCGCTTGCGGAGCTCGTAGAGCTTGGAGGCGCGTTGGGCGCGACGCCATTCCGCTGGAGTGGCGGGTCCACGGGTGAGTCTATCGCATTCGTCACACTTTGCGCGTTTGCTTTCGCCTTCCCTTGAACGGCGCAGTGAACGGCTCTTCGGCGTCGAAAGTTTCGTTTCTCGTCGCCATTCATCGCGAAAAACACTCGAAAGTCGCAGAAACCGTAGTTCTTGTTTCAGCGAGCGTGCGGCGCAATACGATCGGAAAAAGATGCGCTAGCTTCACTGCATGGTTTGTCAGGCGTTAGCCAATAGCAGTGCCGCATTTACGTCACGTGGTTCCTGAAGCCTCATCGGGACGCCGGAAAATGTTTTTTATTATTATTTTTACTGCAAGTACTGAAACTGTAGAAGGAGTCAACGGAAGAAAGGCTATTCCTCCTGGTCGAACGGCGGCAGCAATGGCTGACACAGACGTTAGGAGAGGACGCGAGCTAGAAACCTCGAAAATGACGAACTTCTCCATTTTTGTGAGTACGCGGTGAGGCGTTCAAGTTTTTTTTTTTGTAACTTCTAGGCCGAATTTTGTAACAATTCTTTGCTTATATGAAACTAGAAGACATACAGATTGCAAAAAACATTAAAAAACAAAAATCTGAAATTTGTGTCGAAGTGTCGATTTCTCGACCCGCGTCTCCCTTAAGTACGGTAGTTAAAATGAACTCAATAGCTTGGGCCATTCCAATATCTGTGCAGTATTCACTCTATGTTCACGACGTTTGGATATCCGTCTCATCATGCAACCTTGCTTTGTGCGAACGTAGGGTCTAATTAGCAGTAAAAGACTTTGCTCAAGTGGGCAGATCGGAACGGCTTCAGCTTTTCACCTGAAAAAACTGTGTCTGCATATTTTTCTTGCCTACAGGGAACTTTAGTGAACCCCTCGCTGACCATGCACTCTACAGTGCAGAGGATGCGCAGCTCTTCTGTGGTGTAGAGTGCAACTGGCTCTGTGGGGTGACGATCCTCTAAGGTTTGCCCGTGGAATGGCTCGGGGATGGTTCCCGGTGTGCCGCCCATCTCTGGTCGAGGCTGGTCCCTCCAGCGTAACTCGGATGCCCAGCTGACACAGGTGTGCCTCTCGAGTATGGTTCAGGTGGCGATGATCCGTTGTGGCCGGCTGCTGCATTGCCTGCATAGGCCAGGTTTGCGGGGCCGTCCTGGACGGGGTAGCTGCGGTCCACGGTCCCCTAGGCCACCCCTGCCGCGCCAACGTTCTTGGTGGCCCGGCCGCCATGTCGTTCCGATAGCAGAGTGTGGTGGCGGTTGTTGTCCACGAGCCATCTTCGTGGAAAAACAAGGAAGAAACGACATGAAGGCTTAGTCGAGGGTTGAGCCTGACATTATCTTTGCACCCCTTCCAGAAAGTTTGAAACTACGGATCTGAGGTGGGTACACAATTTTCTCTCCCTCTCTTAACAAGGGAGCAGATCCGTGGAACTGGAAAACTACCCCGAAAATGCAAGAAAGGTGAAGCCGAGGAGACCCAAAAAAAAAAAGGATTCCTTTTTTTTTGGTGTCATTAACATAGCAGGTTATCTGCTGTGTAGGATCGTCAGATAGACGCACAGTAAAATTTGGGTTTTCAAGCTGGGTCAATGGCTCCCGCATGTAGTCGGCCTTGTTCATAACCACAACACCACCACCCTTATCCGCAGGTCGAATAATGATGTCCTCCCTAGACTTCAAATATTAAGGACCTGTTGTTCCCTTCTAGACAAATTACCCCTCTGTGTGGTTTCTTTAGTAGCGAATCAAAAATAGTGTTTCGTATAGCTTGCACATAATTATCTATGTACACTCTGGTCTTGCTTGAGTCTAGGGTCCAGTGTGACTTTAACTTGAAATTTGGTTTTGTACTATCATGACCCCCAGTTTCATTGCATCCTTCTTTTTCATTAAAATGTGTTTGAAAATGTAACTGCCGGGAAAACTGCTGTAGATCGTCTAAAAGTTCAAATTCTTTTGCTACACGTGGGATAGGTACAAAACTAAAGCCTCTAGATAAAACTACTCTCTGTAAAGGTTAGAGGAGTATCAGGTAGGTTAATTACTGCACAATCACTTGTTTCAATAGGAATACTAACCACGTGTGATACACTGTTCAGGGAAGGCAATATATTATCGTTGTTATCCTTTGTGTCATCGGACGTGGGGCAGGTGTCTTCTCTGTGTGTCCAACGCGGGCGCAAATCTCACAGACCTCCACCCTCTTCTTGTAGGGGAGGCAGCGGAGAGTCGCTCCTTGGTAGTCCACCCAGTGCGAAATGCGTTTTCTTTTGAAGAGGAGAAGCAGGGGTCTGCTTTTCTTAGTCGCCGGAATTGCAGAACGGGGGGGGGGGGGTTCAGTGCTGTATCGGAGGCTATCCCAGATGGTTTCCGGGGTGTCTTTGTCCTGGATGCAGTGTTGCCAGATTGAAAAGTGGCCGCGACACCAGAAACTCGCAAAAATTCCCCCAGATTTCACCAAAAACTAAAATAGCCAAAAAATCCTAAAAATGACCAAGAACCAGCACTCGTCAGAAACATATATTATTAATAATACAAAAACATGTCGTTCGCCCTCTAATCGTCAGTTTGAGCATCATAGATGTCCGACTGGAACCTGCGTAGCATATCGTCAGTAATAGTGAATTTCACGCAGCACACCTCCCTGGAGGCCAATGTTGTGCGAATTCGTACAATGGCGTTGAAAGTTTTCAGTGACATCTTGTTCCTGTACTTCGTCTTCACACACGTGACTTGACTGAAGACCCGCTCCACTACCGGATTTGACACTGGGCACGAAAGACAGGCCAGTGCGTACAGTGCCAGTTCCTTGTAGGGTTTTTGACACATGCCGTTTTGGTACTTCAAAATTCCAGCCCAGAATGTTACAGAATCCTCTGGAACTTTGCCGTTGAATACGGTCTCCTCACTCCAAAGATGCATGCCAATTTTTCTGTACTGCATTTCAATAACATCTAAGCTTTCTTCAATCAGGTGGTGAAGTGGAAGTTGCAAAACAGAAAGGCGTGCAGTTTGGGACAAGACTTTCGAAAGGTGAAGTCCACTGATGCCTTGAAAAATTGCTTGATTGGCAGGAAGGCGCTTTTCCACTTCTTTTAGCAAGTCACTGAGAAAATCTTGGCAGCGTTGCTTGAGCCCTTGCACGGCAGCTTCACTGAGGTTGGACTCCTGGTGCTTGCAGCAACGAAGTAGTTCACTGGTAAACTGAGCTCCAAAGTCTGTCATTCCCAAGGAAAGCCTATGCCCTTGCCTGTTGAAGATTCTTGACTTCAGCGCTCGGTGAAGCACGTCGAGCTCCTTGAACATCTTGTCTGGATCAATGTTCACTGACTGGAAGAAGGCATTGATCTTCTCAAATTCAAGGACGACGGGAGATCAATCGATGGATCAATCGAGCCTTGTACCTCACTTCTTGAGATCCTTCTTGCATGGCTAACTTAAAGTAAGCCTTCAGCTTGTTCCAATGCTCAAGAAATCTCTTGATGACACGCCCTCGAACAAGCCATCGTGTGCCAGACAACTTCAAAAATGGCATGTGGCAATTCTTCTTGGCACTTTCTGCTTCCACTTCTTGTTCTTTCAGGTCTTCAAAAAAGTTCCTTGTAAGCATGGCGTCGGAGTGTACTGTTTGAAAACCATCCTGGGATTTCAGTCAGCAGGTAGCCTAGACTAGAAGGCAAGGTTTTGAAGGCCTTTTGCACACAGAGGGCCAAGGAATGGCAGACACACTTGTTCAGGATGCAATTAGGGGACTCTTCCTTGATTCGTGACCACAGGCTGTTGTGTTCGCCAACCATTACAGCAGCTCCGTCACAGGCAATGCCAACACAATCCGAAAGGCACATCCCATACTCAAAAAGGCAACCCCTGACAATCTGGAAAAGTGCCTCACCAGTAGCATGAACGACTGGATAAAGCCCTAAGAAGGGAGTTACAACTTTGCCAGATTTCTCGCTGAAATACCGAGTGCATATTGCAAGCAACTTCTCAACTGTTACGTCCGTGGTCTCATCCAGCATCAGAGAGAACTTCTTACCTTTGATGTCAGTCATCACTTCGTCTCGAAGAGAAGGGGACAAGACAGAGTTGATCAAAGCAGTGCACTTGGTTCGATGAAGACGCAGGTGTTCAAGAGTGCTGCCTTTACCATTCTTTTTTATCACTTCCCCTAGATGGTCAATTGCCAAGGTAGGGCAGTGGCAGCATGTTGCGAGAGCTAACTCTAACTCTACACGTTTCAGATCATCTGACAGGCCTGGCTTCTTCTTTGGGAAATTCAGCGTCTTAGACACTGATGCAGACTTGAAAACTTCTTTGTGCTGAGCTCACCGTGCATGTTTGGCCAGTGTCCCGCGGTGTGGTTGCAGTCATTTTCAGCATAACTTGCAGAACGGAAGCTTCGCACCCTGTGACGTCACACTGGTCAACCATGTAAATTCTTTTTCCCAGGATTCGAGGTACTTCCTGTTGTCGTCGTAGGACTTTCGGGCTCTTTTCACTGTCTTGGCACGTTCTGGATCACCATCTTCCTCGGAAATCGTCAAATCCTTTTGAAGCTTGCTTTGGTTGCTCATAGCTACAGTGTGAAGCGGTTGAGCCTGAAAAAAGAACCAGGGCATTGGGGGCAATCTAGACAAACCTTGCAAATTGAAATCCAAACAAAAAGACGCAGGACAACCGACAACGTTCTCATTTGGTTCGACTAAAACTATCGCTGAAAAAATAGCTTGATAACTTACCAAATTGCGATGCGATTTGCCTCCGAAGTTCCGTGTAGATCATAAGGTCACCGGTTTCACGGAGGCTAAACGTTGTTAATTACACCTGCAATCCGGAGCACGATACCACGATACCGGAAAAGCCAGCGGAACGATGGCAAAACCGCTGAGGCCGCGGATACGGAACCACGTGGGTACAGAATCGCGGCACGAATAAAACCTAGCGGATATAGCTGCAGCAGTGCAGCAGCAACAAGGCAAGTAGATGGTGGATGTATAAACACAAATATGGCGCAACTCTTACGATCAGGTGGCCGCTGGCGTCACCTAGTGCTAAACTTTCGGATCAGCAGCGCCGGCAGGTGATTTCGGCATGGAGTGGATTTGCCCAAGACGTTTTTCCCTAGAAATCACCAGATTTTGTCTGGTGTAGGGTTCGCTGATCTGGACACCAGGAGCTCTAAAATTTCACCAGATTTTCGAAATCTGGTGGCGAATTTCACCAGATGGCAACGCTGCCTGGATGCCATGAATGATTCCCTCGCAGGTATTTTCAGGCGTGGTGGCGTAGGTGGTGGTCGGGTATATCTTGCTTGCAATGTTTATGGCCTGCACTTTGCTGTAGGCCTCGGCTCGTTCGGAATTGGACGTCAGAGGACGAAGATGTTTTGCTCTGGGTTTTTTATAGAGCAACTCACGGTCTGTATCAAAATATTTTAGCGGGCTAGTTGGTTAGACATACTAAATTACATATAGCGCTAGGACAAGGACAGGCGCTAACTCGCAACTGACAGTTTTATATACAACAAAAAAAAAAAGGCTTGTATTAAATTTTTTTTTTTGAAGGGGTAGAAAGTGATTTTTAGGCCTTGAAAGACGAAAATAAGAATGAAAAAATTAAGTGATCGCTCATAGGTCGCCGAGCAGTGCCTCGTACAGCCTATGATCCATTTTACACCCAACAGGCCAAAGCTATACCGGTGCGGGTGCGAGGACCCACCCGGTGCCTCACATCATGCGCTCTCGTGCAAACATAATTCCGAAGATTGTTCTATATAACGGTTCAAGTACTGAACCTTTTTCTCAGTCAATGCCAAAGATGGCGTAGAGACGCATTTCTCTCCATTAGCTTCGATGGTCTTTGCTTCAAAAAATTCCCTGATCCTCTTGTCTTGGAAACGTCTGATCACTTTTGTGTCAGAAAGCAAAGGTGTGCAGAAGCAATCTTGCACATGCATTGCTAAATGTCCAGAGGGTGTTGACTTTAAAGTCAGCGCATGTTCTCTCAGTCGTGTATTTATGCAGCGTCCAGTCTGTCCTATATACACTTCCCACATGTAAAAGGGATTTCATACACATGTGGTTTATGTCAGCACTCAAGTTTTTGTTTGACATCGTTGATCTTTGAGCACATTCGGTTTAATTTATCCGTTGCCGATATTACCACTTGGACATCAAACGTAGATGCTATCTTCATGTTGTGTGAAATCTTGTGGATGCAAGGCACCACAGCTGGACGGCCGATGGTTTGTTAGCGGGGATGCTGCTGCGGGCTTTGTCCAGAATTTGAATATCGGACCAGCTTGCGGTGTTAAAACCCCTGCGCGGGCTCACAATGATTTTATGGTCACCCTTTGGCAGGGGTGGGGATGGAAGTCGCTTCATTCTGTTGCGCGACCGAGGACTTCTCTCGGAGACAAACTCGACAGGAGCCCCGAAGCAGCCAGGACGCCAGGCCAGGAACCAGGAAAGTTGCGACCGGGAGAGGGTCTCTCTCGTATATCTCTGTTTATTTACATAGTTCACATATGTACAGTCGACATCAGAGAGCACGCGTGCAGGTCGCACCTTGCTCCTTTTTAGAGTCTTGTTTCCCGTTTTAGGGCTTCCCGCAGCAGGTCCGGAGCCAATGCCGAGTCAAAAGATCCACCGGGCTCCTCCCTCCTTCTTCTCCTTTCTCGCGAGCACAGACACCACACGTCACACACCCACTCAACGAGGTCATCTGCGCTAATTCCACCGGCTGGCGCCGTAGGACCTCGAAGTGGCTGACAGTTCCACCTGGCACCACAAAGCGACAAGGTCGTGCAAGTCGGGTCGGGTGGAGGGACGAGCTGGCATCCATTGTCCACGTGTCCCTGCAAAAATCCTCTCGGTGTGGCACTCCGGAGACAGAGTTCTTACGGACCCCGAATTATGCAGGGTCTCAGTTTTGACGGTGAGATCGGCCTTTCGCAACCTCGTTAGTACCTTGCGTAGGTGATCGACATGTTCTTCACAATTTCCTGAAAATACCGCAATGTTGTCAGGTTAAGGGAGCGCAAAGTCGCTCAATGAGGCTAGGACGCAATCCATAAGTGCCGAAAAGCAAAAGAGAGCGTTCTTCAAACAGAAACTCAGGACGATGGGAATGAACGTCCCTTGAGGCGAACGAAGGCCGCGTACCGACGAGCACCTTCCGATAAAGGCACCTGCCAGTATCCCTTACCAAGTTGAAAGTGGAAATGAATCTCCCCCGCTTGCGACCTCCACCCTCTCCTCAATGTTGGAAATTGGGTACGTCTGGTCTCGCGTGATAGCGTTAAGTTTCCGGTAGTCAATACACAGTTGGGGATCTACCTGGCACCTCACCAAGGATAAGTGGCGAAGTGTGATCGCTCTCACCTCTCTCAATTACTCCGATTTCCACCATACGCTCAATTTCTTGTTCTATGATATCCCGCTGTCTGGGAGAGACACGATAGGGCCTTGCTCGAATCGACTGATCACTTGTCAGTTCAATGTCGTCCAGTGTCTGTGTTGTCCTACCTGGTCGATCAGAGAAAACGTCCTGGAACTCTCGAATCACCTCCTCCAATTCCGAAATCTGACATGGCTCTAGGTCGTCGGTTCCTTTGGTTCTTTTTAGCAACTGCTCGGCAGTTATCTCGGAGTCATTCAGAAAGGGAATCTCTGGAGGGATCTCCTCGGGTGCATTCAGTGTTAGGTTCACAATGGACCTCCCGTTCTCGGTATGGTGTCATGAGGTTGGTGTGATACACCTTCACTGCCTGTCTTTTACCCCCTAGTTTCACGGCATAGTTAAGTCTCTGATACTTTCTGCACAACGACGGTGGGACCCTCCCACCGAACATTGAGTTTGTTTTTCTTGGAAGGTATTAAGAACATTACTTTATCGTTAACCTCAAACGACCTCTGTTTGGTGGAGCACTCATAATAGGCTTTAAAAGTCACCTGCGCCTTCTGCAGGACTTTGCCGACAACCCCCTTTACATCGTTATGTAGCTGCAAAAGATTCAAACCATATTTTATGACGGCCGGGTCTTCACTCTGGTCTTCCAGTGATTCACGCATCATTCGCAGGGAAGAGTGGAGTGTTCGACCATATACTAGTTCGCTAGGCTGAAGCCAGTAGACTTGTGACGATCTGAACGGAGTGCGAACATGGTTGCTGGATTACACGCCTCCCAGTCTGCCTCGTGTTCAAAACACAAAGCTCTCGGTACCCTTTTCAGCACTCCGTGCATCCTTTCTACACTGTTGGGCTGAGGATGGCAGTTGGAGCTATGAATCAGTCTGATTCCAAACTTGTCAAGGAACGTCGTGGTTAGAGCGCTTGTAAAGACGCCTCCACTATCGCTCTGAATTTCAAGTGGAAATCCGAATTCCCGTACATGCACACCTTTTAAGTTGGCTTATGGCAAGGTTATTCGAGAAGTTCTTCAACTTTTCCGATTGTGAACGACAATCGTTCTGCAGGACTTATGGGCTCCCTGAAGGAAATTGCCTCCTTCTATAGAAGAGGCCCTACCAAGGAGAGCAGGTGGTCAAATCTGCAAACAAAGTGGTTACTAATGTTTGTATTCACAAGTAATTCGTTCAATACTGTGGGTAGCTATTCTTAAAAAGTGAGCCACTGAAATTATGAATTGCAGAAACAGCCTGTAAAGCACTATTTTTTGTAATTTCGTCTTGTCTTCGGTACAATAAAATCAAAGCAGACAAACTCATGCACTTTAGGATTTGTCGAACACAGGTGACAGGGGTCTACTGAAAGTGACCAAAAATGACCTGCCAATGTTTTTATCTGAATCTTCTTCACATGTTATCGAAAAAGCTGGTTGTATGAACTTAACCGAGCCATACTTCAGTATGGCTCGGTTAAGTTAATTATGAATACTTAAGTAATTGCACATGGTCGGAGAAGGCAAAAACTTCGATGTTTTCGAGCCAAATCAATGAATTAGATTACATGGCACGCCCCAGTTCTGGAATAATTTCAACCACTTTTTTGACGTGCGAGCATAGGTTATACAGCGGGCACCGCGGCCGGAATTTGAACCTGCCAACTGGCGATTCATAATTAAAGGGCGGCCCTTTGCCTCAGAGCCACAGAGGCTAATGCTAAATACGATCGGACATCCCAACATATCTCTTTTGTGACTGTTTATATTTAACGAGTACATAAGTACACACCTCAGCTGCGTCATGCGGAAGTATTGGAAGAAGTCGCTTCCGTCGTTGAGGCGCATGTCCCGGACAAGCTGGTGAAATTCCCCGTGCGTTGCCCAGGACCGGAGCAGAAACCAAATCCACTTGCGTGGCTCCGTCCGTCGGGAACGCACGAGCATCGCTGCGGACGCTTGTGCCACAAGTGCCCAGTCCACGTCGTTCCCTGCTTCCGCTATATATGCATCAACACACTGCAAGAACAGTGTCCGCAGCACATCATTGCTGCCGGAATCAAGCCAGTCCGGCGGGATCGGGGCCAGGGGTGAGGTACTCGCCGGAGCAGCCTTGTTGGGACGAGAAGCGAACACTGTCGCTGTCGCATCATCCAGTGTTGCCTAACTATGTCGACTGCTAGTGGCTGAAGCCAAGCCCTTTTAGCGTTCTGCTATTGATTGTTGACTCTTGCAACTACGTACGACGTGAACAGCATGTCTTAGCTTGCCGTAGCAACTGTCGTCATAAGTAGTTGTAAGAAGTTTCAAAGGATTTTAACGCACTCCATCGAAGTCGGTTGCAAGTGTGTGAATGGCTCTTTACTCGACTGTTGTCACATGGGTATGGCAATCCCTCAAAACTATATCAAGACTAAGCTTTGCAAGAGAGAGATAGTCAGAAATGAACCGCTTTTACTCTTGCAATTTCACTGCGACGAAATGCTTCTAAGAAACTGTTGTTCCGTTTTGAGTGCACTTTGGTAAGAATGGGGCCAGTACATCTGTGCTAATTGCGAACGTTTGCGACCGAATATCGTTGCACAGCCTTTTTAAAGGCACCAGCATCAATTTTAAGGTTTATAATGTTTTTTTATTTTTTTCTTTACCTAGGTACGACTGGCAAAAAATGTGTTGTTCTTTGCTGAATTGCCCTGATTCTGCAGTGTTATGAGGAAGCAAAATATGAAATACTTCTCTATGTGCAGCTGCATATGTTAGTCACTAAAGCAACAGCATGACATTGTTGCATGGGACATCATACTGAATTAGCAGTTTCATTTGAATACAGTTCAACTGTTCACCACAAACATCAGTACTCATTGTTTGGGGCGGTAAGAGCTTGAACTTCAATGGTCTGATTCAAGGCAAAAACCTCTAGGAGAGCATTAGTCGGATGAGTCCTCCCTGCAGCACAATGCTAACTGGGGGCACTAAAACAGAACCTAACCGAAAGCTCTCTATTCTTTGTGGCACAAGACACCATGCATGTGACTCGGAAGACACTGAAAGTTGAGGCGTGCCTCATACGTAATTTTGATTGATTTCTTACATTAAAGACCGATGCACATACTGTTGCGACCGACGGGGGTTTCAAGGATGGACCAGGCTCGGCTGGGGTCTAGATCCAGACAAAGCTTTAGGCAAGAATCTCAGCAGGCGACGATGACGATAATTACAACTCCGCTTTGCTTACACTGGTACACGTTGGGAGAGCATTGAGCTCTGACTTTACGGCAGCTAGCAGCAGCTCTATATCTTGATCTAGGTGAGCTCCTTAGTGGCGGTAGTCCGCTCCTTCAAAGTCTTTGTTGCCATGTAGTCGGGTGGCAGCCAGTCGTGGAGATGCACCAGTTTCCATCTCCGATGCTTCTCAAAAGAATCCTTTGTCCTGGTGACGTCACATGTTCATGCACACCGCACCGAAGAGATTGTTTGTCTTGGTGGCGTCATGTGTTCAGACACTCCGTTTCGAAGGGGTCGTCTTTCCAGGCGTCTTGGGGTAGGCTGGACGAGATACTGGCGTAATGTTCGCAGTGTCCGAGGCCCGATGGGTTGACCTTGCCTGGATATCTCAGCTTGAGTTTTAAGAAGGGCAGACATTCGGCTCGTTTGACGACGCCTCAAAGCGACATTATTCCAGCGGTGAAAGGTTAGACGACACTTCCTTCGTTCGGCGGACTGAAGTTTGCTCCATAACGTCAATCGAGCGCTTCCTCTGACTGCTCCTGTGAGCACAAGATGAGAAGATGAGCCAAGGTTGCTGATGGCTCGTCATCGCCGTTGTTGCCGATTTCAACAGCCCCTTTGCCATCGGGGAAGTCGTTTCAGAGGTGAGCAGGTTCCTGCTCGCCTGAAGGAACGACGTGTCTCACTGCCGGTCATGTAGAGCCCCCTTTGTTCCCAAGACGAGTTCAGCAGCGATAGCAGTGAATCCGCGCAACACCAGCAACACCAACCGCAGAAAGCATGCAGGCAGCCAACCCAACTCAAAGGAGCGCCAGATAACTGAGTAAGATCAATCGGACACAAAACTTCTGTTCTTTTTAATATCTTACGCCAAAATACAAAGTCACACTCAACATAAATCACAAGACAGCTTAAACTAAACTTGCCGATAGTAGGACCAGCAAAGCAATACGTCTGAATACAATGGCTTTTACCACACAAAACACTCTAAGCATACTTAAGGGGACACACCCCTAGGGGGGTCAACTTTTGAACTCTTGTATTAAAATTAATGCAATTTACAGGGTTGGCTGGTGGTCATGCTAGAGGGTGTATAACAAAATTTCAGGTCTGTCGGTTAAATGAGAAGGAAATTAGAGTAGCTTCTATCAGCAACACGCCTACATTGTTTAGTTAATCTATCGTCAGAAAACTATCACGATATTCAAGATTTTTATTTGCTAGGTATGTAGCAGAATGCATAGAGGGTGCGGCTATGGAACGTTTTTTCTAAAAAGTAATTTATTTCTATAAATTTTCTCTTCTGCAAAATTGGTCAACTTTTTGGCCTTCTGTGTCTTCGACAAAATGTCAACATTTTTTATAAAAGACATCCGTAAAGTGACAAAAAATTCCATAGCCGCACTCCTTATTAAATTTCATTCAGGAAAAGGGAAGAATGAGCCTTCCCTGTTTTGCCATTATCAAACGGTAGATTGACTATAATGGAATTTGTCCCAAAAAGTGGAACGGAGAAAAACGCGTTCAAAGTGCTCCAAACCCTACCTTTTCTTTAGCTTTGGTGGACAGAAAATAGTTTATTAAAAATTAACTATGCAGTGAAAATTAATTAAACTACTATTTGGGAATACTAGATGTTGGTGGATGTAATTATGTTGTTTTTCAAAATCAACTTTTTTGCAGAATTTTTTTTTTTCTGGGCAGTGTCTCCCCTTAAGTAAATGCACAATGGTTTAAGTTGGCTTAACAAATTTGTGTCATTCCCTAATGACCTCCACTCCTCATGTTGAGGGCCTACTCAGGCCGTCGGCATTGCCGCTTTTCTTGCCCTTTTTGTAGACTATGTCAAAATTAAGCTGTGGCAGGGCAATGCTCCAGCTCAAGAGGCGTCTGTTTTTTGGAGACATATTATGTAACCATGTCGGAGAGCAGTGGTCTGTTTCAAAGGTGAATTTGTTCCCCGAGAGGTAGCACGAGAGCTTTTGAGCTGCCCAGACCAAACATCCGCATTCTTTCTCGCTCACACTGTAAACCTGTTCTCGAACACTGAGCTTTTGGCTTGAGTTCGAAAACAGGGTGCTCAATGGGCTCATTGTCCCTCTGACATAACAGAACTCCCATTCCTCGGTCACTAGCATCACACTGAACATCAAACAGTCTGTTGTAGTCAGGTGCCATTAGAACGGGCTGTCTAGTAAGTGGTGCTTTCCATGCCTCATATGCTTTTTGCTTTTTTTCTTCCCAGAGGACGAGCGTTGGCTGCATCTTTCAAAGCGTGTCAGTGAGCGGGCTGGCCAAATCTGAGTAACTGCGGATGTATCGCTGATAGTATCCGGTAAGCTAGAGAAACACTCTTATATCGGTTTTAGTTTTAGGCCGGGGATAGTTTGCTATGGTCTCAATCTTAATTTCGGACGGCCGACAAGATCCTCGTTCTACAACATGGCCTAGATATGTGAGCTCAGTTCCACCGAACTGGCACTTCTTCGCCTTCACTATTAGACCTGCCTCCCGGAGTCGGATGAACACTGCCCACAGGTGATCGAGGTGACCTTCCCAGCTGTTAGGAAATATGGCAATGTCATCTAAATATGGCAAGGCAAGTCTATGCAGCATCCGAAACATCAAACTGGAGAAACCAAAGGGAGCATTCTTTAACCCGAAACTCAGCATCAGGGGTAGGAAGGTGCCAAACGGAGAAACAAAAGTGGAGAACCGACTGCCTCGCTCTGTAAGGGGCACTTGCCAATATCCCCGAACCAAATCAAGTGTGAAGATAAATTTGGCACTGCTCACTGTCTCGATATGCTCCTCGATGTTCGGTATTGGGTAGATTTGGTCCTTGGTTATTGAGTTCAGTTGACGGTAGTCGATTCAAGGACGCGGATTTTTACCCGGAACCTCGACCATGACCAAGGGGGATGTATAGTCACTTTCTCCAGGTTTTATCACGCCCAGTTCAAGCATTTCATCGATCTCAGTCCTCACTAAGTCTTGCTGCCTAGGAGACACGTCCGTAAGGCTTTGCCCTGATGGGCTGTCAGAGTCAAGCTCGATATCATGAATGACCAGTGGTCTTACCCGGTTAATCTGAAAAGACGTCCTGGAACTCGGTCAAATGCTGTTTTAGACCTTCAATCTGCGTAGGTTCCAGCTCTTCCGTCTTTTATTGCCTTACGCATCATGTCGTCCACACTCTCAGCACCGGAAGCCCTACTTAAGGGGAGATGCGAATCGAAAAACGGCAATTTTTTCGAAATAAGTGATTTTGCTTTTTTTAGTGTTCCATTATTTTTGAACCTTCCTCTTTTGTGTGTAAAAAAATCAAGACCGGATATCATCGCGAAATTAGTCAGATATGAGTTTGAAGCCCGTCTTGCAATGGAAAACAGCGCAAATCTCAGCCATTTTCGAGCGCATAATTCTTTGGATCGCAGGCGTCGCCCACCATCGCGTTTATTTCGGCGCATAGCCCTAGCCGTTTTCTCTCCGAAACTGTCGTCGATAGTTTCGTATTCCGGTTGCAAATAATAAAAAATAAATGCTTTTCTCGCTGCAAACGCGCATCGCCACTAGACATTTAAATCACGTGATGCGATTGTGGCCCCGCCATTGGTCAAGAGCAACGTGCTGGGCGGCAAAGCTTGCTTGCGGTTCTAGTGGTTCTAGCGTCGCACTGATACAGATACCAGAACCAACGGCTTGTTCGATCATTCTGCTTTCTTTGCGATGGGCATCGACGGAAAACGCGACTTTCAAGCCTCGGAAGTTTCGGACGACACAGAAGTTCAAAGGAAGTCGCGAAAAGGGCAACCGGAAAGCTTCAAAGAAGAAAGTTCATCCGCGGCAGCTAACCCTAACCTCGGTCGGGGCGGCGCAGCGACGCTTTAGAGTCCGATCGCTCGAGTTTCATTGGCAGCGCTGACGAGTTCGTTAGTGCATCGGAAAAGATGTTTGAAAACGGAGAAGAGCTGCAGATGAGTGTGCAAGTACTGCGATCGGCGAGATCGGCGCGATGGATGCTCTCGTCAGTGGCGCGGCATGCTCGACTTGCGGAAAGTGCAAACTCGCCGTCTAGGAATCAATTGCTACGCGAAAGGGACTGGTATCTTTTCTGGAGCTGTGCTGTGTAGCGGGAGTAATTCTAGTTTGGTGGTCCAGGCTCTGACACTTGGAACTATATTACCACCAAGTTTCGTGTGGTTTGAGTGAGCATTTGGGTGTGTCACATAAAACTAAACTTTCATTTGCGTTTTTCTCAAATTGGTATTTTTGCCTGTTTTCGGAGTTTGTGCACACAATTTTCACCATTTGTGGTTACTGTATCGTAACCAAATTTTGCACAGCTGTTCCTAGTGATGTATAGAGTGTGCATATCTTGCTAGTTATGTGTTTGGCACCACTAAATTTTTATAAGAATTATAGAACTAAAAGTGAAACATAAAAAGTGATGACTCAATAGTTCACAATTTTTATTTTCTCTCCAGGCATAGATATATTTTTTTTCAGGGGGATTTGCACACTCTACTGTTCACAAGGAAGCAACCAGGCTATTTTAGGATGCTCTCTTATAAGTAAATTTGAGAGAAAAGGGGTGCACAAAAAAGACATTTTATATGCCTTCATACGCGCACAGATATTTCACCAAGCCAGAGATCAGAAAACTGACTACATATATGAAAAGAGGAGCTCAATATGTACTAACTGTGCAAATTTCAACCTCCTAGCTTCGAAATTTAAAAAAAAGAAGTATACTCGAGGCGCATGTCCCTTTAGAGATGGGATTTGCAGTGGTACTTCTTTCGGCGTATTCAGGGTCATGAAAGCAATTTCTTCGCAGTGGGGCGCAATGGCTTCATCAGATTTACGTGATAAATTTTTATTTCCTTTGTATCGCCTTCATTTTGACAGCATAGTTCGTATCGGATAGTTTCTGGACAGCCTCTGCTGGACCTTCCCAGTGCACTTTGAGCTTATTTTGTTTTGAACTCCTTAGAAGCATTACCTTGTCGTGCCCCTTGAACATTTTTGTCTGGACCGTGTTATCATACATAATTTGCTTTTGCCCAGAACTGCGCTGCCGACATGTTTTCCTCGGCAATTTTTCTGGCAACGTGCAAGCGTTCAAGTAATTTGAGGACATAATCTACAACTGTCATGTCCTTTCTGCTTCCTTCCCAATACTGCGGTAACATACGCATCAAAGAATGCAGCGCTCTACCGTACACTGCTGGGCTGAAACTCAGTAGATTCGTGCTGTGCCGAACGCAAGGCAAGCATTGCTGCGGGCAAACAGTGCTCCCATTCAGCGCTCCCAATCCCGCTTCTGTTCACGAGTTAATGCTCGGAGAACCTGTTCCAGTGTTGCATGCCATTGTTCAACATTGTTTGATTGCGGATGGTGGACGGAACTATGAATGATCTTAATACCGCACCCATCAAGGAAGGTCTTTGTCAAAGCACCTCGTAAAAACGCTAACCTGGTTGCTCTGAAGCTTCGCAGGAAGCCTACTTTGGCAAATACGGTCAGGAAAGTGTCGCCTACTTTCGTTGTGCTCATGCTTTTCAGAGGCATTGCCTCTGGAAACTTAGTGGCCTGACAAATCATTGTAAGTAGTTGCTTGTAACCTGACTCAGTGATGGGTAAGGGCCCTACTGTGTCCATTACCAGGCGCTTGAAAGGCTCAGAGATTAAGGGACCAGTTTTAGGGGTGCCTTCCACTTATCGTTCACCTTTCCGACGACCTGGCACACGCTACATGACTTCACGTGGTTCTTAACATCTCGGAAACACACCCTGGCCAATAATACTTGGGAAGTAATCGCTCTTCGGTTTTCTTTGTGCTGAGATGCCCTGATCAAAGGTTCTCATGTGTCACATGCAGGAAATGTTGCCGAATCGTGGGAAATTTCCAACCTTGTGTGAAAAGCCTAACGCCAAGGCACAAAGATAAACTTAATTTGAATGCATGTAAAATATGCTCAGAATGGAAGCTTGGACGTGTTGGTAAGGCATGATTATTTAAAAACATACAGCGAAACAGACGGGACTAAGAAAGGCGACAAACAGCCGCTGAACTTACAACTGAAGTTTTAATCGTCAAGGCGCAGCCTATATACGCGATCAAACAAAGGAAACACACAAAGCCAATAACACCCCACTAAAACCCGCACAATCATCGTGCATGCTGTCGTCGTGAAAGAAAATCTAATTCTTTAGCCGGCAAAAGAACTGACGGGGCGCTGACACACTCTTCCCCCAAGCGCACTATAGCCTCTGCCTCTATAATCTCCCTGGTCAAGGCATTGGCACTTCTTCCAATGACAGTACATTTTTTAAATTCCGCATCACAGCCACAGTCACGACAATGAATGCCCAAGTGGCCTGATACTACCCTGTTTACATTGTAACAATGCTCTCTTAACCTATCATTGAGGCATCTGCCCGTCTGACCTATGTACTGTTTACCACAGGATAGTGGAATGGAGTAAACAACTTTCTTTGTACAATGAACAAACCGATTTTGATGCTTCTTCGTGACGGTCGGTGCTTCGTTCCTTCGAACAAAACCCGTGCACGCAGGACCGCAACGCAGACAGTACAAAGGAGTCGTACTGGACCAGGCGACGATCGGTGCGGGTTGGTGGTTTGTTCCTTCGAAGAAGCCGTGCATGCATGACCGCAACGCAGACAGTACAAAAGAGTCATACTGGACCAGGCGACGATGAGTGCCGGTCGGTGTTTCGTTCCTTCGAAAGAAGCCGTGCACGCAGGACCGCAACGCAGACAGTTCAAAAGAGTCGTACTGGACCAGGCGACGATGGGTGCCGGTCAGTGTTTCGTTCCTTCTCCGCGCACGCAGGACGGCAACGCAGACATTACGAAAGAGTCGTACTGGACCAGGCGACGACGGGTGCCGGTCGGTGTTTCGTTCCTTCGAAAGAAGCCGTGCACGCAGGACCGCAACGCAGACGGTACAAAAGAGTCGTACTGGACCAGGCGACGACGGGTGCCGGTCGGTGTTTCATGTTTTCGAAAGAAGCCGTGCACGCAGGACCGCAGCACAGACAGTACAAAAGAGTCGTACTGGACCAGGCGACGACGGGTGCCGGTTGGTGTTTCATTCCTTCGAAAGAAGCCATGCACGCAGGACTGCAACGCAGACAGTACAAAGGAGTCGTACTGGACCAGGCGACGATCGGTGCTGGTTGGTGGTTCGTTCCTTTGAAAGAAGCCGTGCACGCATGATTGCAACGCAGACAGTACAAAAGAGTCATACTGGACCAGGCGACGATGAGTGCCGGTCGGTGTTTCGTTCCTCTCGAAAGTAGCCGTGCACGCAGGACCGCAACGCAGACAGTACAAAAGAGTCGTACTGGACCAGGCGACGATGGGTGCTGGTCAGTGTTTCGTCCTTCTCCGCACACGCAGGACGGCAACGCAGACATTACGAAAGAGTCGTACTGGACCAGGCGACGACGGGTGCCGGTCGGTGTTTGCTCCTTCGAAAGAAGCCTGTGCACGCAGGACCGCAACGCAGACGGTACAAAGGAGTCGTTCTGGACCAGGCGACGACGGGTGCCGGTCGGTGTTTCGTTCCTTCGAAAGAAGCCGTGCACGCAGGACCGCAACACAGACAGTACAAAAGAGTCGTACTGGACCAGGCGACGACGGGTGCCGGTCGGTGTTTCATTCCTTCGAAAGAAGCCGTGCACGCAGGACCGCAACGCTGACAGTACAAAAGAGTCGTACTGGACCAGGCGACGACGGGTGCCAACCGACTTCGGGCGCTTACCAGTTGGAGTTCGAAGGAGCCCGGAATTCATGACGGCTTCCTTCTTTACGGCAACAACTGTCCGTGCTCCGACGCCAGTATACTCCAACGTCAGCTGGTACAAGTCATTTTCGACCTGTCCGGGTGCTGTTCTCGCAGCTTGGCGTACACGGAAAGAACCATCTGCTTACAATCGCTCGAGAGCTTGCGTCCTTGCCGATGCTTCTTCCACAATTTTATAGGTGTCGTGGCGGCTGGCTTATGTCTCGACGGCGGTGGAGATGGAGCCATAGGAACTACCTCAACGATATCCACAAAGACAATACGCAGAATAATAAAACAGAACGATAAAGTGGTAAAAGAAAACCGAACATGCAGAAGAACGCAATCGAGTCGAGCACTCGATTCCTTGAATACAACAACAACGTGACGTCACGGAGTTAACCGTACGCGTCCGTAAATTCAGTGCTCCTATGACGTGGCGCAAAAGAAGTAGAGAAATAGACACTCAGGCTGCAAGTCTTGCACTGTCTAAGTGGACAGTTTGACGGTACAATTGTTTTATTTGAGAAAAGATGTTAGCCAAGTCGGGAGTACTGCATTTCTTAACAAAGCAATTCTGTTTGGGAACGACTCGCTCTTCAGTGAACAAATGAACGCAGTCACTGCAACCTCAGTCACCTCCGCAGCGACTGCATGCGAATCATATCTTCAAAAGAATCGCACCAATAAATTTGGACATATGGAAAATTATAGCTCACAACGTGCTACATTATAAGCCATATTTAAGATGACTAGATTATCATGATTACGACGCTCGTAGAGAACTTTTTGCTTGTAGACATTTTTTGTTTATATATGTTTCAAAAATGGCGGAGGAACGCTTTGTGGTGGTGCGACGGTGACTGGCCAGTGCGGTTTGTAGAGGTGGAGCCTCCGGTGCACAAGTTGAGGTGAAAAGGAGTATAGTCCGCAAGACAGAACCCCCTGCTGGAGTGAGAATGTCGCCTACCTATTTTCTTTTGTTGCCGCGCTTGTAGGGAAGCTGCCTTGAGAAGGGTCGAGTTCGGGGCGGGACATGTTTTGCTCTGCGTTTGCGAAATGTAGATCTTGCGTTGAAGTCTGACGAGCAGGTATGCCACTTAGATATCTGTAATTACGTTATTTTTATAATGCAAGCGCAGTCTCAAAGCGGCCATACGCAAGCAGACGACACGACAGCCACAATGTTGCCAATCAGCATTTGTTTCTGAACACAGATTTAATGAGTGACTACTGTGATGTGGTTTTTAAATGAAGCAGAAGTACCGTATTTTCCGGTGTATAAGATGCGTCGTTGTATAATACACACCTCCCACTCTTCGCAAGCTTCTAAGTAAAAATTAGTATGTAAGACACACCTGTGTACTAAGGCCTGTTCACACTCTTGCGACCGAGTACGACCGAGAGGACAAGACCGGTTTTAAGCCTCTTGCGATCTCTCAGGACCAGCTCCGCTGTAGCGCATCCGGTCCTAAGAGATCGCAAGAGGCTTAAAACCGGTCTGGTCTCTCTCGGTCGTACTCGGTCGCAAGAGTGTGAACGAGCCTTTAGACGCGTCTCTAAGAACACATATGAAGCGCCAAATTTGCGGGAAAAGATTGCTGAACCACGCATTAAGAAACATTCCGGATAAAGCGCGAAACACGTGTGCGACGAAACCCTCCGATCCGACGTGCGGACTGTCGGAATGACCTTGGGGGGCGAGGGTTTTCTTAGCACCGGAGAGCGTTGAAAACCCTCGCCTCCGACCGTCGTATTGCGTGGTCGGACGTCGGATCGGACGGTTTCGTCGTACATGTGTTTCGCGCTTAATTGCAGGAGAAACATTTTATTACTCAAAGCCTTCAAAGTCTACGTCTTCCAACGCGCTCTTGACTTTCCTTTTTTTTTTTGTTATGGAACTTTAGGTTTGGGAGGTTGACTTGCATTTATGACGCATCATTTGCATTGAGCTGTCATAATAGTTAAACAAATATAATAATCAGCATCAACACGAGTTCCCTCATAGTTTGCCAAAAATGGTGTGTATACGACACACCATTGTATGAAACACACCGTTGCATATGACACACTGCCGAAAATGTTGGAAACAAAGTGTGTCTTATATACCGGATAATACAATAGTACTAAAGTCTTGTAACAAACTTCCTTTTGCTGTTTTCAGTTCAACCACTGTGGGGATTGTGATCCCTGAACATTCTGTCGCGTCAGCGTTTCGGCGCGCCGTGGCGGCCGCGCTGACGTAGCGAGAGGTGGCGCTGCTTACCACTGTGAGTGGCTTCCTCCTCTCCCCTTTGGGGCGATTTCCGTAACGAACCCCCGCAGAAAGGAGATTGACGTGTCGCTCCTTGATTGGCCACTTCGCCCCCGCTGTTATCTTAAAACCAGCGGACAGCGGGAGCCTGCTCTCTTCTTCCTGGGATTTCGGCGGCGGCGACAACTGGGAACCGTCCGGTGCACCGGTGAGCGTTTACCCTGTCCTTTGTATCTTTGTGAACGACCGTTCGGCCGTGGGCGATCTCCACACCGACGGCGTTCACCAGCTGATAGCCGCTGTCTTCTTGTTATTTGTTTTGTATTGTAAATAAACAGAGATTATCACCGTTACCAACGTGACTGGTGTCTCATTGCGCTCGACGAGCAGCATGCCACGCGAGAACGAACCCGCTTCGCGGTAGAGCGTCTCGCCGCGAACTGTGGTACTCCCAAAGGCAGTGGCCCTAAGGAGAACCACATTTTGGCGCCCAACAAAAGGGCTGACAACCAGAATTCCGGTACGTCTGTGTGTAGCGACTGCTGCCGAGTGACGAGTCCTCGCGCAACCAGCGCTTACCGTGACGATGCAGACTGACTTCTCGGATTTGCTGATGCTGGCGACCGCAGCCGAGCGCACTTCACGGCGCCCCTCCAACGAGAAGCGCCCTTCGACGCACCCCTGGAGCTGAGCGTGGTTCCGACTCCATTGGGGACGGGCGCCATCGCTCCCGATCTTCCCTGAGCGCACCTGCTCCGCCGCCGGCACACAATGAAGCTACCGGTCTCCCCACGGAGAAACCGCTGCGGCGCCTCATCACACCTTGCTTGAAAACGCGGCACGTGTGATTGAGAGTCTGACAGGTGCCTTGCGAACGACGACACTCGCACCACAGACCCAACGACCTCCGGTCCGAATTCCCCTCCCGACTTATCGGGGTTACGCAGACAGAGCGAGCGCTACGGACTTCCTTGAGGATTTACGGAAGTACCAATGCGCGATGGGAATGTCCGATCGTGAAATACTTGAGCGCATTCTGCCAATCGCGCTCGTCAACGAAGCCGCCCGCTGGTTCCGACTTGTTGGTAACCAACCCAGAACGCTCAATCAGTTCCGTGAAGCGTTCCGCCGCAAATTCCTTCCCGCCGACTACGAGAGAAGGATGCGGTGGGAGCTCGAACAGCGATCCCAGCATCCGGATGAGTCCCTGCTGGAGTTCGTACGAGCCATGCAAGAGGTCTTCGAGCTCGCGCAACCCTCGGCTCTTCATGCAGAGCGAGTGGAACTCGTCATACGCCAAAGCCACCAGACTTTCGCTGCGTATCTTCGAGGCAGCCGTTTTCGCGACCTGAACGAGCTCGCCTCCGAGGCCTGGCGCCTTTAGGGAGACATTCTCGCTGCCCGTGGGTACCGGCGTTCGCCTCCAACGTCCGCGGCCCTCGAACCGCGCTGCGCGTGGAGCGGGGACACTCCATCCCGAGCACCGACGCACTACGATTCCGCAAACTATGTGGAAGATTGGGACCGAGACACGTACGCAATCTCAGATCGTGCTCTCGACCCGTACTCCTACGGCAGACGAACAATTTGGCCGACGCCGCAGTTCAGACCCACCGACTCGCTCCCCAACGAGGCAGCGAGGCAGGAGGAAACGAGGCTCCCTCAAGGTCAGCGAGCCTATGCACGCTACGACAGAGCCGGCGAAAACCAAAACGCATGGCGGAACCCCCGGCGAGGCGACGACAGAAGATGTTTTCGGTGCAATCGCCCTGGTCATCTCGCTCGCCAGTGTCTGGAGCGGCCGAACACGGAATTGCGCCGCGTGGGAAACGAGCAAAGCCATCGGTAAACGGCCCCTGGATGGACCGTCCGGTGGCTAACAAAGAATCAGAGGGTCCCATGGCTACTCTCTTACCAACCGCCTACAGAATAGGCTTCCCGACCGGCACGCTGGCCCCAATAATTTCTGTGACGATCGCCGGCAAGGCATTCAAGGCACTCCTCGACATCGGAGCAAGCGCTTCGCTGTTCGGCGACGAAGTGTTGACTCACCTTCGACAGAATTCTGTCCGACTCCGAGAATGCAACACTGCCCTTCGCCTCGCCTGCGGAACTGCCCTTTCGGCTGGTACCGCGCAGCTGGTCGCGAGATGGGAGAATGGAGTACGACGACAACCCTGGCCTAACGGTGCCCATTATTTTGGGCAGAGACTTCCTTGCCAAAACAGGCATTGTAATCGACGTCAGCAGCGCAGGCTATCGGGAGGGCACGTTTGCACCCCTGAAACCTTTCTGCGAACCCCCGGCCGTACCGCCAACGCCACCATTGGCGCAAGCAACGAACAGCCGAGAGGAAGCGAGGGACTCCCTAAACCAGGTCACTGATCCCAAGACGCCGAGTCCAGCCCCGATGGCAGCGAGCGCCGCCCCCATTGGGGAAATGACGCACCCACTGCTCACGCAGTCATACAGCGTGTCGGGGCGAGAAAGCCCGACTGTCGTCGTTGTTGCACCGCTATGACGCAATGTTCACGGACCGACCGGGCTGCACAAACGAAGTGCGACATCGCATTGACACGGGCGACGAACTGCCAAGGAGGCAGAATGCGTGGCCCGTAAGCTTGGCTAAACGAAAAGCCATAGATTTTGCCCTGGACGAAATGATCGACACCGGAGTTGTCCGGCGATCTAACAGCCCCTGAGCATTCCCCGTGGTGTTGGTCCCGAAGAAAGACGGCAGCTCACGTCTTTGGATGGACTACCGCCGTCTGAACAACGTCGCACGAAAGGACGCTTACCCGCTACCGAGCATCGACTCGATTCTGTCCAACTTGGGCAGTGCGCGGTACTTCACCACCCTGGACGCTAGCCGAGGCTACATCCAGGTTCGGATGGAGCCAGGTGATGAGGCAAAAACAGCATTCTGTCGTCACCGCGGGCTTTTCGAATTCACATGAATGCCCTTCGGTCTGTGCGGAGCTCCAATGAAGTTCCAGTGATTGATCGACCGATTACTGAGAGAAGCCAAAAGGAAACGCAATGGCCTATCTCGACGACATTGTCGTCTACTCCAACACCTTCGAAGATCACCTACGTCATCTCGAGGACGTACTTGACCGGCTAAGGCCGCGGGAATGACCCTGAACCCCGAAAAGGCTCAAATAGCCGAAACTCGCATCGCCCGGCTCGGGTTTAAACTTGATCG
This sequence comes from Ixodes ricinus, assembly GCA_037355805.1. Taxonomy (NCBI): domain Eukaryota; kingdom Metazoa; phylum Arthropoda; class Arachnida; order Ixodida; family Ixodidae; genus Ixodes; species Ixodes ricinus. The sequence continues at coordinate 185,012 of JAZHYW010014072.1, forward strand.
CGGGCGCATTGCGCCACATCCCGACTAACTACAGGCAATCCTGGAGTTTCCTGCGCCAACCGACGTAAGCTCCCTCCGCTGCTACCTGGGAATGGTGAACTTTTATCTCCAATTTATCCCAAACTGCGCGACGCTTCAAGCACCACTGACACACCTATTGCGAAAGTCCGTTAGTTGGAGCTGGGGTCCCGAGCAGGAAGCGGCCTTTCGCCGCACCTCCCGAGCGCTCGCAGACACAGCCGAACTCAAGCTACCCGACTTGAACAAGCCCTTTCTGATACAAACAGATGCCAGCAATCTGGGCTTAAGCGCGGTCCTGCTCCAACAGCACGAAGGTGTACTCCTGACCGGTGGCTTTGCCAGCCGCTCGTTGACGCCAGCTGAAAGGAATTACAGCACATGCGAACAAGAGTGCTTGGCCATTGTCTTTGCACTCCGGTGTTTTGACATTTATGTCGACAGGACCACTTTTGTGATGGAAAGAGATCACCAGAGCCTAATATGGCTCTCCCGACTTCGCGAACCCGCGGGTCGCTTGGCAAGATGGGCTTTGATGCTGCAAAAATACGACCACGTCGTGCGGTACTGGAAAGGCAGCACAAACGTGGTGGCGGACGCATTGTCACGAGCCCCCGTAGACTGCACACAGATTTCCGCAAAGACCCAGGCCGAGCCAACGACACTCACAGTGCCGGGCGAAGCCGTGACTCAGTCCCAAAGGAGGCGGCAGAGCTGACCACCCCGGACGAGACGATCAACCACCTGGACGCAGTGAGCGCAGTGGGAATCAAGTTCAGCAAAGAAGAGCTTCTGAAAGCGCAGCAGAATGATCCGTTTGGACTCGCGGGAAGAGTCGGATGCCGTGGAGGCGGGCGGATGCGACCGCCGGGCGCAACTATTTGTAGTAGGCGCCGAGTGCCGGGACATATCTGGTATTGGTGTGGGCACGGAGGATTCATATCTGCTGAGCAATGACGGGCTTTTGCTGAGGTACATACCCTCCGACAACTACTCCGACGAGGCGTTCAAGGTAGTGGTACCCGCAGTCTGAGAAACGCAGTTTTGCGCTACTATCACGACTTGCACTTTGCCGGACACGCGAGCGGCTGCCAAGACTTGCTCAGAGTTATGCCGCATCACCACCTGGCCGGGCATGAAACGGGGCGTTTTCCGTTACGCCCGCACGTGCCACTCCTGCCAAAGCTTCAAACCGAGAGGCGGCAAACCGCCGGGCTTAATGCAACCGATTCCGAGCCAGCAATCATGGTCTCTAGCAGCTTGCGACGTGGTCGGCCCCCTACTGAGGAGCCCGAATGGTCACCAGTATCTGCTGGGTGTAACTGACCACTTCAGCAAATGGACGGAACTTTTTCCACTCCGTACACTGACAGCCCGAGTGATCACGGGGAAGCTCGTGGAGATTTTCACCCGTTTCGGGTTCCCCGAATCTCTTTTGACAGATCGAGCGAGCTACTTCATTGGGAAGGTATTCGTGGACACGTGCAAGGCCCTTGGCATAAAGCACAAAACAACCACGCCGTACCACCCGCAGTCGAACATCACGGAGCGATGTAACAGAAACATCAAACCAATGCTTTCCGCCTTCGTGGAAAGGCGCTGTGACTGGGACGCACGTATCCCCGAGCTCGGGTTCGCACTTCGGACCACTCTCAACCGTTCGACGGGCTTCACCCCCGCTTTCCTCACATTCGGGAGAGAGCTTCCGAACCCCATGGACTGTGTCCTAGGGGCGAGCACCGGGGTGGACAACGCGCAGCCGACACAAACGGACCCACGCGCGGCAGCTACAAACTTATGGCGAATTCGGGTGGTCAATCGTCGGCAACTTCTTTGCTGGAAAACCGGCAATAGTGTTCGCGTGGTCAGTTTCTGGCCGGCGCGCACCGTTCGGGTGGTGGTTCTCCGGCAAGCACCGGCAACTTTCCGGCGCTTTTTCCGCCCGAGCTCCAAACGGCCGGGCGAGTAGGCGCCAGACTGTATCCGGTGTCGTCACTTCCGAAATGGGAGAGAAGGTCAGTGAGAAAAAATGAACGAAGCGAAACTGATCAGATGTCACTTTAGCAGCCGCTACTCGAGTCAATCCAAGTTGTTGGGACATGGGTGAGGGCGGCGACAGGCTCTTGTTAGCGGTGTCGCGCGGGCAAGAGGCGAAGTAAACTGCCACCGTCTGGCGTTTCGTGTTCGGGTGGTGAGGGTCACATGGTGTGCCGCCGGCGCGTTTCTGGTTGCCGGTTCCGCCGGCTCGTTCTCGCCGGCGACTGACCACCTGAATTCGCCATCAGATGATGGAAGGCTTCTCAAAGGCTCGTCGCAATCTCGGCGTAGCACGAGCTAAACAAAAGCTCAGTACGACCGCTCACATCGAGATCTCCGCTACAAAGTGGGCTATCTCGTCCTCAGGCGGAACCATGTTCTGAGTGATGCCAGCAAAGGCTTCTAGGCCGCATTGGCTCCGTAGTGGTGTGGCCCGTACCGAGTGCAAGAAATTCTCTCCCCACTCGTGTACAAGCTGACAAACTTGCAATCAAGAAAAGTCGGTGGGCCGGTACATGTGTGCGATCTGCGTCCCTAACCAGGGACTCCGGATCCGGGGGGGCAGGGGGGGCGCGCCGCACCCCCCGGCTAGGCCCCACTTTGCACAGGGGGCGGGGCCCCGCCCCCGTGGGGGCCCTGCCCCGCCGCCGCCCCCACTCCCAGCACACGGCACGTGCTTGCCCCCACTCCCAAAAATAGTCTCGGAGTCCCTTGAACCCTACTCATGAGAGGGAAAACGGGGCCAACGGAGCAAACTCAGTCCCCGCAAGGGCATGCTTTTCGTAACCGCGAGGCAACGCCGACGAGTGAACCGACAGGCGGTCTCAAAGCTACAATTTGCGTAGACGGAGGAACTCCTTAATCGAAGTTTTCGTAAAGGCAGCCCCAGTATGTGGCGAAATGTCACATTAAGGGAAGTGCAAAACACATTGCCTGCTGCGGCTTCGCAGCGACGCCAGACACCATTGTTAACATGTAGCATGGCAGGTGACCTAAACAGGTCACTCCTCTAATCGCTCGCTCCCCGATCAACCCGTAGGGGAATTCCCTCAACAACGGCTTCCGAGGGAAAGGAGTAGGCGTCACGGACATTGGTCAGTCATCGCGACCATACGCTCACGTGGAGCCAGCACGCAGCGTTGCCAGATGGTGAAATTCGGCACCAGATTTGCGACACTTCGGTGAAATTGGGGGCTACTGGTGTTGATGTACCGGAACGACTGCGACCAGGCATTATCTGGTGAAAACTGGTGAAAAATCTTTAGAAATGACCGTTTAGTTAGCCTTTTATCCACATGCCATAGGTTGTCAAGAGAGATACTCCGTCGGTCAGTGGGCTGGACTCTGTGTGAAGCGTTGTGTGACTGGATTTCCGTGCTTATCAGTTTTTTTCTTGAAGCTTCAGTTCAAAACCTGTTATGAACTGAACTTTATCATGGCGTTGTATTTAGACTTCGTCACTTATACGCTTCTTTTTCGTACTGCTGAGCAGAGAAGTTATGCCTAATTCAGACTGCGAGTGTCTTTAAGTGCAACATTATGTGGCCTTTCTTTCGTGTTGGTGGCCTTTATTAATTTGAATTTTCCGTCTAGAATCCACCACAGCAATCAACATCTCATATACATGGTATATTAAAAAGTAACAATGCTGATAGTGCTTAACTCACATGTCTGCTTTCTTCCTTTTTTATTTCTGCTGTCAGCGAGCCTTATATTAGTGAACTCCCTGAAAGCTATCCTTTTGCGAGCTGTAGTATTGTAAGACCGCGCGCTGGCCAACTAGTCTGCGGGGTGATGAGGTGCCGTTGACCTAAAGGCCGGTTCGCCGGGACATCGCTGGATGCGTGAGGTCCGACTCACCGGGCTGCCGTGTGGGTTCCGGGAAACGGCCGGTCATTTCGGAGCGGCGATTCCTTCGACGACATCAGATCCCGCAGGACGAAGCCAACAACACGTTCGTTCGGGTCGCGATCTCAGCGTGTCCTCGAGCGATCAGCCGGATCGCTCGCCTTTTATTTATATTACAACAATGCCAACTGCTATCCAATCAGTAAACTCGCGTGATGTGATGGGACGTAACTTTCTCTTTTACACATCACTACATTCTCCCTCTCTTATATTAAATGGCGACAAACATGTCTACTAATAACCAGTGCATTAATTTATGATACTTTCCCTTTCTTTAAATTAATGAGCCAACCATTCCTGAAAATAGACTAGTCAAACTATTCCTAAAAAAACTTAAGATGTAATTTTAGACACTGAAAATTGCTGTGATAAAACAGTTAGACATCGTATGCTTTGTAACCAATAACTGAACTAAGCAAACTAGTGAGCGCTTGCCTCTAAACGCCTTTACGAGGCACGTTAGTACACTTTCTCGTTAAATAATCACTTTGACTCGCGTTATGCACGTTACTACAAGTTACTCTAGGACTTCCGTTATGCACTGCAATAATGTCTTAAAACTAGCGTTATGCACTTAAACAAAGCGAGAGGAAAAATATACTACATCTGTGGTTCTTGTCCAATTTCGTTAATCGTGTCCATAGACGTATTACTGTTATTGACACTAAGAAACGAAAGTACGTAGTCCTTCAGTCTTCCTGGAAGTCGCCGTTGCCGCGCAGAACGCCTTGGAACGGCAGGCGACGCTTGGTGACTAGCTTGAGATTGTTCGCATGGTTCACCAGGCCCTGAATCCATGGCAGACAGGAGTGGTGCAACTGGCACCACTGAAGACACCGACACAATCACAGAATCACTCACGTCACTTCGTGAAGATTCGAGAGGCGGCATCGACTGTGGTGTCTCGGGGCGTGATGCCGCAGGGGTGCTTGCGTCGACAGGGTCAAAATACTCCACTGACACGTTGGCTGGAAGAACCTCTACGGGCTCCGGCTGTGCAACAAGAGCGACCGCTGTTCTTTCAGCAGCCGTCGTAGGCTCAGAAGTTCTTGTTACCGAGTCATTTGATGTGGTCGGTCTCCTTGGAGCTGAGGGCGATCTAGTCGCTACGTAGATTTTCGGAAAGTTGACTGTGTCGGTGACTGAATCGTCGTCGTCATCTTCGTCAAAGTAGTGTATTCGTTGCAGTTGTTGGGTTTCTGTAGTTCCTCTGCTTGCCTGTGTCGCACTCGCTTGACCTTGGAGAGGTGCTGGAGTGAGTTTCTTAGCGTTCCACTTCCGTCCGTCGCTAAACTGGTACGTGGCAGGGCCAATTTTCTTTTCAATCACTTGCGGACCTGTATATTTGCTGTTCAACTTGTCGCTCTGTTGTGGACGAAAAATTCGGACGGCTTGGCCGGCTATGAACTTCGGCCGTCTCACAGCTCGTCTTGCGTCCGAGTAAATCTTCATTTTTGTCTGGTACTTCTTAACTCGCTCGTGCAGCTGAGACGTGCTTCTCTCTGGCACCTTGGGTGTCGGAAGACCCTGTAGATCCAGTCTTGATCTGTGCACTCGTCCGTGAAGAAGAACTGCAGGAGTCTGACCCGTTGCTGGGTGAGTAGTACGCCTGTACGCTTCTAAGTAGTCACGAACCGCTTCAGGAAGTGGTCGTCCTTGAACTATTGCCAGTTGTAAACATGATTTTAGTACTCGATTGAACCGCTCAACTTGTCCATTTGCTTGCGGATGGTACAAGGAAGACTTTAGGTGCCTGATACCTTGCTGTTTCAAAAATTCTTCGAACTCCCTAGAGACGAACTGAACGCCATTGTCCGTGACGAGCTCTCTGGGCAAACCTTCCCGGGCAAAGATGTTCTGTAGAAAAGTAATTACAGTAGCTGTTGTCGCCGCTGAGGTGTGTTGAACTTCAGGCCACTTCGAGTGATAATCAATCAGGACCAAGAAATATCTTTGACTTGGTGGAGCTTTGTCGATGGGACCCACGATATCCAAACCCAGCTTGTCCCATGGTCGCTCTGGGAACTCGACCGGCTGTAGCGGAGCAGGCGCTGCTTTAACCGGCTTATCTGTTGCGTTGCAAACGGTACAATGCTGCACTTTAAACTTGATTTCGGCGTCCATGCGTGGCCACCAGTAGCGGTCTCTGATGACGCTGGTGGTTCTCGTAATTCCTTGATGCGTCTCGTGCGCAAGATTGATGATGTTCTCTCTGAGTCTTTCTGGAACAACTACTTTCTCCCCTTGTAACAATAAGTCGTTGTGAATGGACAGCTGGTCCCTGACGTTAAAGTACGGGCGCAGTTCAGGTATACTGGTGCTATCTTGCGGCCAAGATGACGCTGTGTAATGCATCACACCGGGCAGAACCGGGTCGCTTGCCGTAGCTTCTTGAAATTCTGAGCGTGATATTGGAGCAATCACAAAGGAAACTATGTCTTCGTCAAAATTCATACCATTCTCTGTGTCTGAAAGGGGAAGTCTAGACAACGCGTCGGCAACGAGGTTGTCGGCACCTCTCTGGTACTCCATACGAAAATTATAATTCAAAAGACGCGAAGCCCATCGAGTTATACGCAAAGGTCGAACTCCAGAGCCTCTATTGGACAGCAACGTCACTAACGCTTGGTGGTCTGTTCGAATGGTGAATGGCCTACCCCAGAGGTACACATGCCATTTTTCGCATGCCCATAAGCAAGCTAGGGCCTCCTTTTCTCCCGTAGAATACCTACGCTCAGCGTCGGTCAGCGAGCGTGATGCGAAAGCAACCGTCCGAAGGTGTTTCCCGTACTTCTGTTGCAAGACCGCTCCTAAGCCATAGTTTGATGCATCCGTCGATATTATGACTGGTAGCGTCGGATCAAACATGGAAAGGATTGGTGCATTCTGGATGCATGATTTTATCTTGGCAAAACTTGCCTGAGCTTCGGGGGACCAAACGAAGTGTACACCTTTGCGGAGCAAACGACGCAATGGTTCGACGATGGTCGAACAGTGGGGTATGAACTTACTGTAATACTCTATTAATCCCAAAAATGCCTTCAACTTTGACGGGTCTGATGGAGTTTCGAAATTCCGAACGTCGTCTACCTTTGATGGAAGGGGTGCTAAACCATCCATTGAAAGACTGTGGCCCAGAAACGACAACTCGCGTACGTTAAAAACGCCCTTTCGGTTAAGTTTCATTCCCGCTCGAGAGATTGCGGACAAGACTTGGCGCAAGTTCGAATCATGCTCTTCCTGTGAAGACCCGTACACAATGATGTCATCTAGGTAAAATTGGACGCCCTTACAATCTTTTAGGACCCTAGACATGATCTGCTGAAACGCTGCGGGAGCGGACGCCAACCCGAAACAAACTCGTTTGAAGCGAAATAATCCTTCGTGAGTGATAAATGCTGTCAGGTCTCGACTCACCGGGTCGAGTCGGATCTGGTGGTAAGCCGACGCCAGGTCCAGCTTCGAAAAATGAGATGCTCCGTGCAGTGAGTGCAGGAGCTCATCTATGTGTGGCAGCGGAAAGGAATCTATGACGACGGCTTGGTTGGGCGCACGCAAGTCGACGCACATCCTGATGCTGCCATCCTTTTTTCTTACTACAACGATTGGCGAGACCCACTCTGACGCAGTTATTCTTTCAATGACGCCTTGGCGCTCGAGCTTGAAAATTTCTTCTGAGACCGCTTCACGCATACTGATGGGTAGGCGACGTAGCCTTGACTGCACTGGTGGTATGTTTTGGCGCACCTTGACAGTGTGTGTCTGGTTTCGTAGCAGGCCAAGTTCTGACGTAAATAGATGCTCAAATTCCTCGAATCCGCGAGGAAGTTTTGACGTATCTTGTACAGGAGGGCTTGGAGCTTGGGTACAGCTTACCGCAGGCTGCATCACCTTCGTGGAAAACTCGTCCAGGCTGTCTGTACTTGAGGACTGTGATCGGGCGGCGTTGGTGACCAGTGGTGATCTTGACTGAGGGTGGGCTGCGTTAGTACCTGGTGGCACTGACGATTGTGGACCGATGCCATGGGCATTCGGTGAAATTGCCCGTAGCTGACTTGAGCGCTGCGACGATACGGTGAACGGGCGCCGCTGACGGTCACCCGCCGGCCTCACATCAGAGCGTGGCGTTTGGCCTGGGTCAGCTGCATCCAGATGAAAACATTCAAATTCAGCTCCTGATAGCCGAAGTTTCAATTCTCTGACGGCGTCAATACCAAGTAGAGAACGTCCTCCGCGAATTACGTAAAAATCTAGTGGCGTCTGTCGGTCTTTGAATACGACCTGAGCTGTGAAACATCCCAACACAGGAATCGGTTGATGCAGATAATGCATAAGCCGTCTCGTAGGCTTGCGTAAGCGGATCTTCCTAGCCTTGTTAAGTTGCTGGAAAATCTTTTCGTTCAGAATTGAAACCTGCGAACCAGTGTCGATCAGTAACTGGAGAGGCAGGCCGTTTACCTTTACATCAGCAATGAAGGCGTCGTACAGGCTGCGGTCCTGTGACTCCAAAGACAGGACGGGAACATCCCCGTCGATGGTGACGTTATAGTTGAACGCTGTGGTCGGACCGGGCCTCTGCGGGCGTCCGGAGGTCTGTCCACGGCCACGACTTGGAAGTGCAGGTCGCCGGCTTTCACCATCCGCGGCAGGCGGTGGCGCGCGGCTTCGACAAACGACGGCAAAATGTCCGATTTTACCGCACTGGAAACACTGCGAGTTGAGTGCAGGACAGTTCTCCCTGGCGTGATTCCTTCGGCCGCAAAACCAACATGAGTAGTTGTCCTGTTGCGGCCCCGCTCTCGCAGGAGGCGGGTCTCGATGTGGAATGTTACTCTGTCGCGCCGGCGGGCGTGGGGCATGGGCTGTCCCAGGACGCCCCCGTTGAGACCTCGGAGCAGGTCTGGTGGGGTCATATGGCCACGATGGGAACCTTGCCCCATGTTCGCTGAAACAGTCGTCTCCCGAGAAGAGTGCTGGAGACTGGTCGTTATGACGAGCAGACGCTTGTACTCGTTCGGTCTCGGGACCAGCAACATACTGCACGGGTGCAGTGGAAC
>JAZHYW010014073.1:0-20073 GCA_037355805.1 Ixodes ricinus
TTCACGAAAACTCCGAGCTGGTGTGACGTCTCTTTCTTTCGTCGGGGTTCCCGCCTTGGGCCCCGCACCTCGGCACCCTTCGGCCCACGCGCCCGGCAATGTAAGCCTTTTCAGCATCTTTACAGGCCTTTCGAGGCGCTGTCTTCATCGTAGCTTTTCCTGTCTCTTTCCACCCCTTCGTAATGGACCACTACATGCGACGCATACTACATTTTGGCGACGAGGTCTTTTCTTGCATTTTTTCCATTTTCGCCCTCGTGAGCTTTTTTGTGAGACTCCGTGCCGGAGATGAGTGGTGGCTGCACCGGCATGTATACTTTCCTTTTTCTGTGTTAGGTCAAGTCATGTTGTAACGTTCGAAATGTAAGAAGGTCCTTTTGAATATTTGAATCCACCACATCTTTGCATATGTAGTACATGAAAATACTGTCGATGCATAGCGACAGTCAGCATTCCATTTCGAACGCCAGTAGGGTTAGGCGTAACGCCATCCTTTGTTCTTTTTTCGAACGCCGTAACGGCCGTTCGAATGGTTCTTTTCCTTTCACGCATGTAGTGCGCACCGCACGGAAGCGTCATTTTCAATTTTCCAAGACTTCGAGGAAACGTTCTTGTTTCCATTTCGGTGGAATTTTTCCAATTTTCACCTTTATTTGCAACTTTGTCTCAACCATAGCCATAGTAGACGATAGCGTCGCTATGTTTCATGTCCATGTAGTACATCCCAAGTAATTTTTGAAACATTCATAAGTTCCAAAAATGGCAACGGCTTCTTTCCCGACGCCTCCACCATTCCTTCCTACGCCAGGTGCCCCTGTGCAGCCTTGGTCAAGTTGGAAAACATCGTTTTTCAATTATCTTGTGGTCATAGAGGCCGATGAAAGCTCGCCGAAGCGTAAGCGCGCGTTGTTGTGGTCTTTGCTTGGTCTCGAAGGCCAAAGAGTAGTTTCAACGTTTCCATCCACGGCCCTCGCCCATAGCGAGACCGTTTCCGAATTTGACGTTCTCATAACGGCGCTTGATGAGCACTTCGCTGCCAAAAAGAATGTTGTCGTCGAACGGAGGTTGTTCCTCACCCGCGTCCAGTCGCAGGGAGAAAGTGTCCTTGATTACCTTGGTGCCCTACGGCACCTCGGCTCTTTTTGTGATTTTGGGGAGTCGCTTGAAACCCGCATCGCGGAAGTTTTTTTGGCCGGGTTATTGTCATCGGAGGTGCAAGATCGGGTAATCCGAGAGTCTGCGGGAGCTGGACTACCCAGCCTCGAACGTATCGTGTTTCTGGCACAACAGTTCGAACGGACTGCTCGAGATTGCGATCGGTACCGCCAAGTTTCGTCATGTCTTCCGCGTTCCGAGACGGTACAGGCCGTTGAGGTAATACAAAGGGTTCCCGTTCGGCGTGGACAAGATGGCCGCCACCGGTATTCGAATTCGAACGCTCAACGTCAAAATGGAGAGCGGCCTCCTGCCGTTTCCTCCTCCCCCGCAAATGTTTCCTCCTCACCTTCCAAGGTTTCCTTCTTGCCGCGCCACCAGTCGCGTGGACATACCCGCGTTTTCACGAGTCGAGTGCCGCGAGATGCTCCTCCGGGCGCGCGCGCTCTTGGGCGCGGGACGGAATCGTGCCAGTTTTGCGGTCGCCGACCCCATCCGCGCGAGGAGTGTCCAGCGTCCGGGATGACATGTTTTTCTTGTGGCAAGATAGGCCATTTTTCTAATGTTTGCCGGAGTTCGCCTCCATCGTCTGAAGTCATCGACCCCCGTCGCCTGGCGTTTCCGCCGGGACGTGGCCGCGCCGCCGGTCGCCGGTACGAGCGGCTTGGAGCTGGCCGTAACCAGACGCCGATCCATGGAATCGTGACGTTCCCCGACGACGACGAGGAGGAGGAACAACCGCCAAACAACGTCTTCACCGTCGGATCCCCGGAGGTCCTCCCCGAAGGACGTGCGGACCGGCGTCCACGAAATTTCACCGCTGATGTTCAGGTGAATGGATTTACATTACCCTTACTCATTGATACTGGTTCCGAAGTGTCAATACTTTCCGAGAGCATGTTTAACAAGATCAACTTCAAGCAGCAAATCCGGCTAAAGAAACCGCCGCGCACTCTTGTGCACTACCTTCGAGGGTCGATTCCAGTCATGGGATGTTTCCAGACCAAAGTCGGCTTCAAAGACCGCTCCGCCGACATTTTTTTTACGTCGTTCGCAATGGCCGATCTCTGCTTGGGACAGATGCCGTGCATGGACTGCGTCTAATTTTATCGGGCGCGCCACTCAAGTGCTTCCATGTCAATGCAGCTGACCCTCGCTCGGCCATCCCGGGACATGTAAAGTCGGCTGGAGTCCCGCAGCCCCCATGTACGGTGGAGCCCAGTCCTCCACCGCATCCTTCAAGTGCTCCCTGCAAGCACCCTTCACCATTGTCCACTGTCCACGGCACTCAGCCGTCCACGTCGTCTGAGTACTACTCAAGTAGAGGCGTCTTCGGAGACCAGACTTCAAGGAATCCGTCGACGTCGGGACCATCTTTGCAACCGTCATCGGTGAGCGATGCGTCGAAATTACCTTCTGGTTTCGAAGAATTTGAGGATCTCTTTTCACCTGAGTTAGGGTTAGTTAAAAACCAAACTCACACAATCACTGTCCGGCACCATGTCCCGCCGGTGCAAGCTAAACTTCGCCGCTTGCCGATCACGTTGCGTGATGCCGTCAGTGCAGAAATTCAAAAACTCGAGCGCCAAGGCGTTATCGAGCGCGTAAACGCGTCGGAATGGGTGTCCCCCATTGTAGTAGTTAAGAAGAAAGACGGTGGAATCCGTATGTGTGTCGATCTGCGGGCGCCAAATCAGGCTGTTGTTATAGATTCTTTTCCGCTCCCGCACATTGATGAGCTTCTGAACTCCCTCAGTGGAGCTTCTCATTTTTCTAAGTTAGACCTTGCGTCTGCTTATCACCAGGTCCGTCTCGACCCCAAGAGTCGTGACTTAACGGCATTCATTACCCATGAAGGGCTTTTTCGTTTCAAACGAGTTTGTTTCGGTCTGGCGTCTGCACCAGCGGCCTTCCAACAGGTCATGTCCAAAATATTAAAACATTGTCCAGGAGTCCAGTTTTATCTGGACGATGTCATTGTCTATGGTTCCTCCCAGAAGGAACATGATCATAATCTCAGACAAGTCCTCAAATGTATTAGAGAGGCCGGCATGAAACTCAATAGAAAAGCCGTTTTCAATGTTTCTGAACTGTCATTCCTTGGTCATCGTCTGTCTGCGGAGGGTCTAGCACCCCTTCCGTCGAAGATAGACACTGTCCTTAATTTTCCAGTTCCATCGGAACCTTCGCAGTTGAAGGCCTTCCTAGGTCTAGTGGAATATTACAGTAAGTTTGTCCCTCACTGTGCTACTCTCGTAGAACCTCTCCGAAGGCTTCTGCGCAAGGGAGCATCTTTTGTTTGGTCCTCCGACGTAGAGGCCAGTTTCCAAAGTGTCAAGTCCTGTCTTCAACAGGCACCCATTCTTGCAATGTTTAATCCAAATCTTCCAGTTGTCGTCTCCACAGACGCGTCCAATTACGGACTAGGTGCTGTTCTCCAGCAACAGCATGGGAAGCAACTAAAGACTGTTGCTTTCGCTTCCCGCTCTCTCTCCGAAGCAGAGCGGAAGTACTCAGCAGGAGAGAAAGAAGCCCTCGCCATCCTGTGGGCTTGTGAGAGATGGCATGTTTATCTGTGGGGTCGACATTTCGAAATTCAGACAGATCATCAAGCTCTCGTCACACTAATGTCCACTCAAGGGACAGGTGTCCGTCCACGACGCATCAGTCGTTGGACTGCTAGACTCTTCAACTATAATTTCACAATGAAGTATCGTAAAGGCAGCGATAATGTAGTTGCCGATGCTCTATCTCGCCTTCCGGTCCCAGATACCGAAGAAGGTACCTCTTTTGAAGAAGAGGTAGTTTCGATTGTCTGTGCCTGTCTCACACAGAAGGAGTTCAAGGAAGAAACTCTAAAAGATCCTGTATTACCAGTTGTCATGACATATCTTTCAAACACCTGGCCCTCAGAGGACAAATTGCCTCCTGAATTCAAACCATATTTCGTTGTAAGAGACCAGCTCTCAGTTACCGATGCATTGTTGTTCCAAGGAGAGAAGATAGTGGTTCCGTCCACTCTCCGTGATCAAGTCATTGATGTAGCACACGAAACACATCAAGGTATCTCGCGCACCACCAGCATAATTAAGGAGCTTTACTGGTGGCCGCATCTAAATCAACATGTCAGGACCAAAGTTCAGAACTGTTCGGTATGTCAGTCGACAGACAAGCCTGCAAAGGCATCTCCTGCACCTCTTCAACCAGTCGAATTCCCCACCCGTCCATGGGTAAAACTGGGTATGGATATAGTAGGTCCCTTTGAACGAGCCCCTGCTCAAGAAAAGTTTTTCATTACACTGGTAGATTACCACAGTAAGTGGCCTGAAGTGGCACCAGCCCACAACGTCACGACTGCTACAGTCATAAAGTTCTTGAAATCTGTCTTTGCCCGCGAAGGTCTGCCGCAGGAGATCACGACAGATAACGGTCCTCAATTCATTTCTAAGGAATTCAGCGAGTTCTTGAAGATGCATGGCATCAAACATGCGAAGTCATCCCTCTATCATCCCCAAGCTAATGGGCAGGTAGAGAGATTTCATCGAGTTCTTAAGTCTGTTATTCAGTTGGCTCTCGTCCAACATCGTCCGCTTTCCGAAGCCATTACAGAATATCTCGGTGTATACCGGAGTACGCGCCATGCCGCGACTGGAGAAACGCCAGCTTTTCTTTTACATGGTCGCACCCACCGGACGCGACTGCATCTCCAAGGGCGAGGGACCCCAGAGTCCGCCGTCCCTTCACATGTCATTCAGGAAGAGCTTCCTGATAGAGTCAGGGAATATCAAAGGAAGATGAAAGAGTATTCCGATGCCAGGCGAGCAGTCAAGCACCCTGTTTTTGCTCCTGGGCAATCAGTGAAGGTTTTCAAACCCAACATTAGAGGGAAAATGCGCAACAAATATGCTCCACCGCAACATATCCATGAACAAGTAGGACCAGCCACGTATAGATTAGATGATGGAACCATATGGAATGCAGCCAAAATGACACGTACCACATTGAAACCACCCCAACGTCAGCCTTTGTGGCTTATGGACGATGACATATTCCCCACTTCAACTAATGCGGCTCCAGCTGTAAGCCTGGGCCACGTGCCACCTGAGGGTCCGGCACCTGCAACCTTGCGTGCTGCGGTCCCCAGCGTCGTTCCTGTTTCTGCGGCCCCTGCTGCCGTTCCTGTTTCTGCGGCCCCTGCTGCCGTTCCTGTTTCTGCGGCCCCTGCTGCCGTTCCTGTCCATGTGGCTCCTGCTGCCAGTCCTGTCCATGCGGCCCCTGCTGCCGTCCCTGTCCATGTGGCTCCTGCTGCCAGTCCTGTTTTTGCGGCCCCTGCTGCCAGTCCTGTTTTCGCGGCCCCTGCTGCCGGTCCTGTCCCGCCGGACCCTGTTGCCGCCCATGCTTCTACGGCACCCGGTCCTGGCCATGTAGCTGAGGTGCCTGGTGCTGCCCATGTACCGGCAGTACCCGGTGCCTTTCACGTTCCTGCCCCTGCGGCACCCTGTGCCGTTCAAGATGCGGTGGTCTTCGGTGGCCTTCCCGCCACCCCAGTCCCCGGTGCCGTTCCTGATTCCGGTGTCCAAGCGGCCTTCCGCGCCGCCGTACCAGGCAATCAAGCCAGCAGCCAGCCACCAGTCCCGCCGGCTGCCCCGGCTGCAGTCTTCCAAGAGGCCCCCAGGGTCGCTGTCCAGGAGGGTCCTGAACCTTCCATTCCTTCAAGCGGTGCGATAGTGAGCACCGCATCATCAAGTTCATCCCAACTGGGACTCGGCTATTGCAGCGAGCTGCCGTCATCTAGCTCCGCAGCGGGCTCGGCGGAGTCCCTGAACTCCGTGGGGCCAGAGGTTGCCACACCTTCCGAGCCTTCAGTGGCTCATGCGTCAGCGGAGGACCCAGAATCAAGTCCAGAGGCAGCCGAAGAATCGACTCCTACATCAGGTGACGGTGGTGCAGACACACCACCGACGACATATCGTACTCCACCAGTATCCCCATCGGACTCTCCACGACGCCCCACGCGGCTTAGACGACTTCCCGAAAACATTTCGTGATTTTCTAGTAGATATGTACTCCAAGGATGCCTTTTGAAAATAACTTTGGGACTTAACTCATAATGGTTTGCAATTTCATAGAGTGCAGTGCATTTTTATAGTATAGATGTGAACAAATAGATTTCTTCGCACTTCTCAAGTGTATTTGAAGTTAAAATCTTATTCTTTATGTTTCCAAGGACTAGTCAGACAGTCATTTTACTCGTGGAAGTGAAAGTGTTATTATTTATGTTTCTAAGGACTAGTCATTCATTTCACTTGTGGAGGTGAAAGTGTTATTTTTGTTTCAAAGGACTCGTCATACAGTGAGATTTTTGTTTCAAAGGACTCGTCGTACAGTGAGATGTTTGAAAGTGATATTTTTGTTTCAAAGGACTCGTCAGTGACATTTTTGGTTGCAGTGAAGAGAGCGCTTTTCTGTAGAACTGAATTATGCTCGACATAGTACAAAGCGTAGCATTAATGGTCATACCTTTCAAATGTATTTCTTTATTCTTATTTCCTCCGACCACTTCATAATTATTTTGCTTGTAGTGAGTGGTCGGTAGGAATTCGTGTGCGTGTGATTTTCCATGTGGTTGTAAAAGAGTAAGTTGTTTCTTTGGTCTCGATACCGAATTGTCTAACAGTCATTTTCTTCTAAGGGGGAAAAGATGTAGTGTGCAGCATCAATAAGCTAGATGGCGTTTTCAGTTGTAGTGTGTGTTGTTACATACGAGATGACTCCACGTGTCCGGCAGCGGCACGCGCCACTGTGGCACGCGCCGTCTCTGGGAATATGTACATATTGTACAAAAATAACAGTCTTCACGAAAACTCCGAGCTGGTGTGACGTCTCTTTCTTTCGTCGGGGTTCCCGCCTTGGGCCCCGCACCTCGGCACCCTTCGGCCCACGCGCCCGGCAATGTAAGCCTTTTCAGCATCTTTACAGGCCTTTCGAGGCGCTGTCTTCATCGTAGCTTTTCCTGTCTCTTTCCACCCCTTCGTAATGGCCCTAGGCGACCATTACAAGAAGTTTGACGCGTTTCGAAATTTTGAACTTATTACGCTGCAAAATCCGATGCTTGTCGAACTTTCGAACTTGATAGATTGTAAATCAATGATTTTCGAACTTTCGAACGTCTTGCACTAAAAGTTCGAAGCTTTCCGAACTTTCAAACTTCCTACGCTAAGAAATTCAATATTTTTCGATCTTTCGAACTTTTTAATCTAAGGAATGCGAAAATTGTCGAACTTTCTATTCCTAAAAGTCAAAAGTTCGACAAACTTCGAACATTTTAGGTAAAAGTTCGAAGTTTATCGAACTTCGAAAGACCGGCGGGCGGTTTTATTAGCATTCAAGCAGAGAAGTACATTCGTGATTTCTTTTCCGCATTTTTACATGCGGTGCCGCAGTCCTTTGCAAAAGACAATACCGTTTATTTCAATCATCTGCGCATGCTTCGTTTTAAAGAAATAGATTCCCAAAGGAGCGAGGAAGGACGACGGGTTTTTGACATTTGTTTGTGCCATATTTGAAGCCCGCTATAGCCGAAGCTACTTATGGTACAGTAGTTAAACTACAAAAAAGATAAAGTGAAAAAAACAAAACGACGGAGCTGCAAGCGTCAGCACCTCCTGCGGCCGTCTTCCAACGCTGTGCCGGTTTTCCGGTTTCGTTCGTTATACTACTCTTTTAAGCCACTGAAGCATTACAAAGAATTGTGAAAGTCGTTCATTTTCTTCTTCGGGAATAACATTAACTATACTAATCGAATAATATTAATATTGTAAGAGTTTTAATATTTTTGATAACGTTTTATTGTCACAGAAGTGCCGCAGCACCGCAGAAAGGCAGATGTTCGGAACCTTTAGCAAACCGTTGCCGTGCTCCGCGTACCGCACTGCCGGAGCCTATGAAGCATGCTTTTAAGCGGGCGCCGGGTGGAACCGTAATCGCAGAGCGCGCGCTTCAAAGCATGCTTCAAAGGCTCCGGCAGTGCGGTACGCGGAGCACGGCAACGGTTTGCTAAAGGTCCCTTATATGAGAGAGTTTTAGCAGATCGTGTTTTCGGGCCACGCTATTTGTAGAGAGAGCTCGCGCTGCCCCTTCGATGCATGCTCCAACTGCTTGCCTGTAGCGGTAGCGGGCCTTCGAAAATGATTTACAAAACTTCCTATTCAGAAGCAACCGTTCTTCTCAGAACAACCAACTGTATACTCACGACCACTCCATCTGAGCGCTCCATATGGAAGAGCCTGCTCCCGGCAAAGGGCCGAGTTTGAGCGCCCCGTAGTGAGAGGCGTCCTCATTAGGCGGCACGGAAACTCGGTCCTCCTACATAACTCCTTACCTTGTCGGGTTCTTCTGTTATCCGGGGGTGCGTGCCTGCTGATCGCGCTTTCTGGTTTCAAGTCGGTTCACGCTGGAAAATGTTTTTTTTTTTTTAATGCGAATAGCATTCTTTAGATACTTCACGCACTTTTCGTCTATGTATCTATCTATCTATCTATCTGGCTATCTAACCTCTTACGCCGCGGGTCGATAAATAAATAAAAAAGACCGGCGCCGGCTGGGATTCGAACCGTTGACCCTTTGATCAGCAGGCAGACGCGCTAACCACAGAGCTATGAAGGCAGTCATTCAACGCACTCTAAACGGTTGTTTATATCTTTACCATAGGACGCGCTTTACAGCGCTAGACAGCAGCTGCCGGTGCGCGTGCATCCACGCACGAGGGCTCACTTCCTCTCGTGAGGCTGGAGCACGGCCGCTAGCTCACCCTCTCCCCGCGCTTGGGAGAGGGTGATGTAGCGGCCGATGCTCAGCCTCCACGAGAGCGGAATGAGCCCTCGTGCATGGAACGCGCGCGCACCGGCAGCTGTGACAGCGCTGTAAAGCGCGTCCTATGGTAAAGATATAAACAACCGTTTAGAGTACCGTTGGTTGAGACTAGCTGAGACGCCAGAAAGTCTGGTCGGTACCATTTTGAGTGTTTGTGCGTATGGCGCGTGCTTTGCTCGCCTTCCTAAGTGACACAAACGCACGTGCTGGGCTGCGGAGATCGTGCGCAGGGCTGTGAAAGCGTCAACAAATTTGGAATCCTCAAGAGTGGGCTGGCGTATCTAGAGTGTGCCGGCCACCTGACGAACGCGCATAACTCCGCACCGTTTGATGCTATTCGCATTAACGTAGATAATCATTCCCAAAGGATGGGTTCTGCTGATTTTTATGTAAAGGACACTGAAGGAGTTCAATTCGTTAATTAGTTTTTTTCTTTTTTAGTTTGCGCAGCCAGCACCAGATGGTAATGGCTGCGCCCGCGCGCCGCCAACGCCATAGAGGCCAACACAACCTGGTGCAACGCAGAAAAGACAGAAAAAAACACAGTTCCAGGCCTTGCAACGAGGCGCCGCTGAAACTCGGCTCCTCCGGAGGTGCCGGGTGGAGTGTTTCAAGATGGAGTAGTTTTAAGTATAGAGTAGGTCGTGCTTCTAAGTATTATTCGTGTCGGCCAGTCAAAGCAGCTTGATCGGCGTCGGGGCGATGAGAAACTCGCGAAGAAGGCGATTAGAATACATTCGTCTCACAAAGCGTGCTTCCTGCAATGGTTTTGAAATTATTTCGTTATTTAAGGGTGACCCAGGTAATTACTTCCTTCCAAGTTTTCAGTTTTCAGACTAAAGGGAAGCGGAATAGTTCTTTAAAGCACTTTTACCTGCTTTTCTACCCGAAAGGCAGATCAAACAGGCAGTATGCAGCTTAGAAAAACCGACCCGGAGCGTTGCAGCAGAAACTGGCTGTTCGCTGAACGGTTGCTCAAGGGGGTGATTAAAAAACAATCAATACGAAGTTAATTTTTGGCTTTTAATTAATTAGCCCATTAACATCACGATTATCTCTCGCGTAATGTCAAGGAAGTCTAATAAATGGCTGGCAAAAAAGCGCTCATTTAACAATTACGTTTTTCTTTTTAGGTCTGTCCGAATTAATATGAAGTAAAGACCTGTATAAGAAATAAAATATGGCCTACGTCTGTATAGGAAACCAATCTTCCAGTATATTCTAAAATTACGTACGAGATTCAATAAACATTTGATAAAAGAACAATATCTGTCGTGAATGAATGTTGCCTGAGGTCATCAATTCATTCGTAAAGCTCATAATCCGACCTAAAAAAACATAAAAGCCACAACAAAACATCTGGGAAAAATATGAAAATTGTTTTGAATCCTGCTGCTGCTTAGCCATATTTGCAGTGTCACACTACGTATGTGAAGAAGAATGGGCAGGTGGGTGGTTAGCTGCCAACCGAAAAGATAATCTCTCAAGTTAGAGTGGTGAAATTAGAGCGTATGTGGAAGAACTAAGCACGAGACGCTCTTGTCAAGACCATCGCCACAGAGGAGGATGTTTCGGCTAAATAAAAAGGTAGACATTAACTAATTAACGATTAAAATCTTCGGACAGACGCGATCAGGTCGACACTCAGACTCAACATGAATAGAATGTCATTCGCGCGCGAACGTGACGGTGAAGACTGCAAACCTGCAGAGCCTTTTCATTCTTCTCTAGTCTGACTTTCTAGCATTCTCCATAATGTGCATTTTATCTGAAGTGCTGGCGAAAGCAAAACGAGAGTCACTAAATGAGCTAGGTTCTTAAAAGTAACTCTTTTACTCCACCTTTGGCCGAGCTTTTTTCACATTTAGGACATTTAGAGACAATTGAAGCCATATTTATTGGTTTAGCAACGACCACACATTAAAACAAAGGGAGGAGAAAGGGAGGAAAAAACGATGTTCCTCCCTGTCACCAACGGGAGGAAGGAAATTGCGCCCGTTCCTCCATTTCACCCATTTACATCCTGCGCCACCTGTTGGCGCTTCGAAAGGGACGATAATTTCTCCTCCATGTTCCCGGCGGAGCGGTGGTTGAACTGCCGCTGCCGCCGCGAACATGTTTATCGGCGATGACAGCTCGCGCTTGCTCATGGTAGATAAAACCTTGGTGCTGCAATGAGCATAGGTGGCGATTTATCTCATGCATGACAAGTACAACCACTTTCGTCGTGTTACTTGCTACATGACAGGTAGACATAGTAACTGTGGAACGAGGAAACAAAAAAGGACGGACAGACACGAAACTATGTTTATCCTTGACCACCTCCCATAATTTTTGCGTTAACTTTAGTAACAAGTAGGGCGCACAAAAAACAAAATCGTTGTATTTTTTTGCGTAATTACGTTTTGTTAGGATCGCTGCTCTATTCAAATCGAGGTTCAAGTCCCCGTTCCCTCCACTAGAAACGTGTACTCTTGAAATAAATCGTACGTACCGTACAGCGAAAGATAATCCGTGCGGCGTTCATTCAGTTCTACGTAAAACAGAAGAGCATAATCAGTCGATAAGAACGAGCACTGCGTTGGGACGAGCAACTGCGTCCGACAAACGTTGTAGTCCGTCAGCACCGAGGCCACAACCGGCTTGCGGGAAACACGCGTTTTTGAAAAACCATAGCCCAACACAATAAAGGACACTGAACTGGCGGTTTGGTGGAATTTCGTTGCTCGGACACTATTCTTTGTCGTGGCGCGAAAAAAAAAAGAAAAAAAAGAGAGAGAGAGACAGAGAGAAGAAAGAAACAGTTTTCGCAAGCTGATTTTTTTTTTTGCGATTGCGATATTTTGTTGTGTTTAGGTGTGCTTTTATTGTGTAAACAATTTTACGCACTTCCCACAAAGTTTTCATCGGCAACGACAGTTGTAAAGTATTACGTACTGCCTCGGGTGTTTTGACCTTACGCACATAGAGCGTCGCAGGAACGAGTATTTCCGCAAAATAAATACGAGGACCTATTTCTCCCTTTGAATCGTTCACTTTTGTGGCATTACGACGAACACACTTTCACCATGAAATCATAACAAATAATGATTGATTATGAAACTGCTTGGGTCCCAACGGTAGAGCCACAATATTTAGGTTGCAAATAAATTGTACGTCGATCATGCAATGTGTTTACTTCCACGTTCGAATGTGTTGAGAATGAGTAGCCAAAAAGCCCAGTCTGCAGGCTGCTTCCTGGAGTGGCCTGATATCTCCCGAACTCTGGAGGGAGGGGGAGGAGAGGCGTGGTTGTTGTGGCAAAGGTGATATTTAATCTCACTCAGGAGAGTCGCCGGTCGTTAAAAGTCGACTCGTTCTTAACGGGAAAGCCAGTGGGGCCACATCTATAGTAACTATGAGTAAAAGGTGGTATACAGCTAGGTTACTGAGAAGTTGTGATAGTGCAAACGATGGGGCATTGTGGATGCGGGTGAAGTAAAAGCCTATCTTACTAACTGCGCCGTCTTCATTAGTAGCCAGACTTTCGGTTTCCTCCTTCCACCCTCCTGACGCCGATATTTCCAATATTGGATGAATCTTATACAGCGTTGATCGCGCAAGCCCGCGCCAATATTTATAGGTTTTTATAAAGTTATAAAACAGTCACCGAGCAAAGGTAAGGACGAATAAATACGCAAAAAATGCATAATGGGATGACGAACCTATGAGAGGAGATGTGTGTTTCAAACAGTAATGAAGACATTAGGGGAAGCCACTTGAATTATTAGTTACAGAAGTAAATGTATTATGAACGACCTGAACCCTTTATTGCACAAGCCATATCCTTGTGCAGACACGGTAATGGTTCCAGCAGCCGCACGATGCCAGAGAGCGGCTGCTGGAACGACTCCAGCATACCACGACTCATCGATCTCCACCGTCCAGCGGCCTCGGGCCCGTAGAAAAAGTGCCGGTCGCGCTGGCTTCCTGACCCTCGCGGATTAAGCGTGCCCGCGTCAACGAGGGAAGACACCTGGACGTCTCAAGGTCGTTGTGGCGCTCGAAGCTAGCCGCTCATTTCGCGGTTTTTGAGGATTATCCCTGCAAGAAAAACCGATACAAACGAAGCCCCTGCCGTCACGTGACTTTTGGGAGAGGATGAAAAGTGGAGGAGCGTGAGGGTCATTTTCCTACCTTGCGGAATATGGTTTCGTAGGTCCGTCTTAAAGGGCTAGGTTCCCCAGGACCGTGTCCTGTACCCAACAAATGTCGACACAAAACTCTGGAAAGCTACTGCCATTTGTGAGCAACGGCGGCAACCAGACAACCGGTTTTCCGCCCTCGCTCTTAATGGCGGCAACCTTTCGAGCCTTTCCACTCTGGTTTTCACCAGAGTGGAAAGGCTGAATTTCTCTAGGCGTCGTCCTGGATATCGCCCTCGAGTTCGTATTAGAAGTCGTCCTTGATGTCGTCCTTGAGATTTTCCACGAGGTCGTCCGTGAAGTCATACTTGAGATCGTCCTAGATGTCGTCTTTAAGGTCGTCTTAGAAATTGTCCTCAAGGTCGTCCTAGAACTCGTCCTTGAAGTAGTCCTAAACGCAGTCCTTGAGGTTGTTGTTGACGTCGTCCTTGGGGTCGTCCAAGATGTCGTCCTTGAGGTCATCCCACCATAGTACAGCTTCGCTGGTCTTCCTTCTTCACCAGAATGAAAAGGCTGAAAATTTCTTTCGGATTTTAAGGCTTGTTTTTTCTCGTAAAAGGGTCATCCATAGACAATCTATATACGGGATTTATTTATTTTTATATATCAAGTAAAACCACGCAGACGTTGATTCCCATGTATTGAGTTGAAATATTACGTCGGAATTTTATAAACACTCTTTAAAATACGTTTCTTAACACAAAGTTTTTTCTCTGTTTGACGCCAGAACGCACTAAGTGTCGTGATGTGCACACCGGGATTTCGTTCTTGAATGCACACCAAAACACACCGATCTGGTCTGAGTGACACATTAGAAAAAATATCTGGTGCGGTTTGCACGTTGATGGGCTCATCAGGATGCCTAGCGGCTGGTGTGCACACCAAAACACACAAGACACTCAGAGGTGCACACCAGAACACACAAAGCAGCTCTGATATGCAAACGAAAACAAACTAAACCGTTCCTATGTGCACACCTAACACATAGACCGGTTTGATGTGCACACAAATATATCAGGTTGGCCTGGAGTATACACCAATACTCATCAAGTGGGTCTGGTACGCACGCCAACATCAGGTGGGTCTGGTGTTTACTTCTGGACAGATTCGAATAATCTAGTGTTTTGCACCATAAAACACAAATGCACACCAGACCTGGCCTGGTGACTTTTTAGATTGGGTAACACAAAGCAAAAATTATATTTTCGAACATCCAGCGGTATTAAATTCCAGAGGCTTCTACAGTCGGTTCAGGAACTTGTGATAGCTCTCGAAATCTAGATGGGATGGTGTACATTCTGCTGCGGGCGGCTAAGGAAATAAAAAAATTAAAGCCGTTTACAACTCCCTGTATCGCCGAATTGGAGCGCAGCTCTTGATGAGGGAGGGAAGGTACTGAGGGGATGGCATACCCTTCCTTTCTCCTCCTCCCCTCCGGGGGGTGACGTGACCTCGGGGGGGGGGTCACATGACCTGGGGGTGACGTGGTCCTGGGAGGAAGGGTCACCTGACCTGGGGGGTCACGTGACCTTACGGTTACGGCGACGGCAACGCCGACGCCGGCGCCGCTCAAGCCAAAAAATTACACCATCTTCCCGAGGGGAACCATGGGGTGATGAGGAGCATCGTGTTGGTTCCGAGGAAAGAGTCAGTTGCGCGCTGACGTCGAGAGATGGCGCCACCGACTGCCCTAGCGTTAGCCCCTACGCGAGCCTTCGTCGCGGCTCGCGGCAGAGAAACTTGGAACGCTCGGCGCTCGCCGTTTATTTTTTCACACTTGAAGGAGAGGAGACTAGAGGAGGAGAGTTGAGCCTGCGCGCGCGGTTTGAGTAGAAGCGAACGAACGTGCAGTGCACGCAGCTGGTAAGAGAGAGAGCTGAGAGAGTAACGCGCAGCTGTTGGAGAGAGGAAGGAGGGGAGTTGCGCGTGCGTAGTGCGAGTGCGGACTGCAAGACCGCGGGACATAGACCCGAGCAAGAGATGCTCCGCATCTAAAACGGGTGCCAAAGTGCCGCGTCCGACGAACGTAACGAGACGAGGCGCGTACACCGTACTGTAAACAGCTTTATTGCTTGCTGGTGACCGGGCAGCTGCTTGGCTGTCGATCCATGCTGAAGAAACGACAAGAAGCAAGTGAAGAGCGCCGGCACTGCGGGCGAGCGGTTATCACCTCCGATGGCGAGGGTGGTTATCACTTCCGATGGCGCGGGAACCGCATAGTCACGGATACGCTACACCCCTCTGCACTCAATTAGAGTCACGACACTGCAAGAGTCACGGCACGTATCGTTCAGGCGGCTGACGGTGTCTTTGTGGGTAGCGCGATCTTGTAGCGGTGCCCGAACCGTTGGTCTGTGCCGGCATCTGCTCAGTAACACTGGCGCTGGCTGTTGACGCTGGAGTAGATGGTCCTTGCGCCGGAAGTTCGGGTGAACCATCAAAGTCTGGAAGTACAGTCAATGCGGTGCTGTCGGTGTCTGGAGCGCGGATCGATGTGGTTTCGTCGTCAAGACTCTCTTCGTCTTTGTGCGTTTGTTGTAACTAACTAAACCATTCATGCACATTAATTGAACCGTTATTCTGCGGTTTTCCGCTTGTCTGGCGAGTGTTTTAGCCAGAAGCAATAAATCTCATCGCGTATCGTCCCTAGTTTTTAGTCTGTCAGAGTTCAGCTAAATTTTCTGTTACCTGGACTTTAATCGTTCTCCTAAAGCTCTACGGCATACCATAAACTTTAAAAAAACAGTGATAATACTGTCCGATAACAAAGTCGCGTTATTTCATATTGTTCTGAAATATCATAATATTAAAGCCTTCAGTAACCCAAATATTATACACTGGTCTCGGTGATATCTATCATCAAGAGTACAATTTGTGGAGTCTGGAGTGCCAGGTGTCTAGGCGCTTTCTGTTCCTGTTGTTTCAGGAGTACCACTCGAAGTGAACTAGGCACAATATTTTTTTGTATTGTTCATACACTACATTCGCTGTGGTATATCTGTCTCAATTAAGTCTCACAAAGAGGACTTTATTTCATTAACAAGAAAGAAGATATTCTTAAGTTATATTTATTTCATAGGTGACACCGAACTAGGCAATGTAAACAAACCAAAGGTATTCAGGATTAACGGTTACCATTGATATACGATAGAATACTCACACGGGAAATGTATCCACGAAGGCAAACCAGAGCCCCTTGTATCTTACAAGAAATCTCTCAGGTACTTCGCCAGAAATAAAAATCAGCAGAACCCATCCTTTGGGAATGATTATCTACGTTAATGCGAATAGCATCAAACGGTGCGGAGTTATGCGTTCGTCAGGTGGCCGGCACACTCTAGATACGCCAGCCCACTCTTGAGGCGATTCTAAATTTGTTGACACTTTCACAGCCCTGCGCACGATCTCCGCAGCCCAGCACGTGCGTTTGTGTCACTTAGGAAGGCGAGCAAAGCACGCGCCATACGCACAAACACTCAAAATGGTACCGACCAGACTTTCTGGCGTCTCAGCTAGTCTCAACTAACGGTACTCTAAACGGTTGTTTATATCTTTACCATAGGACGCGCCTTACAGCGCTGTCACAGCTACGGTGCGCGCGAGTTCCATGCACGAGGGCTCATTCCGCCTCGTGAGGGTGAGCACGGCTGCACATCACCCTCTCCCGAGCGCGGGAGAGGGTGAGCTAGGGGCAGTGCTAAGCCTCACGAGAGCGGAATGAGCCCTCGTGCATGGAACGCGCGCGATGGTAAAGATATAAACAGGTGTTTAGAGTGCCTTGAATGACTGCCTTCATAGCTCTGTGGTTAGCGCGTCTGCCTGCTGATCAAAGGGTCAACGGTTCGAACCCCGCCGGCGCCGGTCTTTTTTATTTATTTATCGACCCGCGGCGTAAGAGGTTAGATAGCCAGATAGATAGATAGATAGATAGATAGATACATAGACGAAAAGTGCGTGAAGTATCCAAAGAATGCTATTCGCATTAAAAGTAAAGTTTACAAAACTTTGGTGAGACCAGTTCTCGAATATGCCAAAATAGTATCAGAACTATTTACTGTAACATATTTGTCAAAACTCGATAACGTCCAACAGCTTTTATCCAAGATAATCTTTAACAAATATTATCGTTCCTTTTGACCCACTGAATTTCACACAGACTCGCCGAACTTCCTACTTTTGAATTAAGAAGACAGCGTGATCGGCAAAGGCATTTTCCTAATCCTTCATGGTTTAGTTAAAAACCAACAAGAATATTTACTCGATGCGCGCTTCGGTGAATGTACGCGACGCCGTCATAGCCTCGTTTATCAGGGAACTGCAGCGGTTAAGAATTATTTTTTTTTAATATAGTTTCTTTCCAATGGTATTTAAGGAATGGAAACAAACTCTACTAACGAAACCGTAATTTTAACATTTTGCGATTTCCGTGAAAAAACACATGAAAAGCAAAGTGTCTGAGAATGTACCATGCATTTATGATTTCATCTCTTTGTATGTGTTCGCGTCTATTATGTGCGCGTAAAGGTTTTGTATTGCATATTACCACTCCTGTAATAGCCCTGCAAAAGCCGACAGTATAAATAAATAAATAATATATATATGGTATTTTTACGGATCATAAAAAATCAGGGTTGTAACAAAAGTTTTCAAATACATAATTTTATCAAAATAAGCCAGTCATGTACTATCCAACAAATGGAAATCATGTTGGTGTTAAAAAAGGCCTTTACTTTTCTAAATTGTTTTTCAAGGACTCCGATACTTTATTAGCGTGCCATCTTTATTTAATGGTCACGGACGCACTCAAGTAATATGTGGTGAGATACATGGAAAGCTAAAGAATAGCCCAAAGACTCGGAAGCCCTGTGAGCAAATAGGAAGGCTTACGGCGTGGTCCGCGGGACATTGAGAAGGTGAAAACCCGGAACCAAGCGGACACATACAAAAAAACACGACTGACGAGGTCAGAGGTACTAATGGGGCTGATGTATATCTAAGAAACAGTATCTGCCAACGAGACGTGCCCTAGAGCAAAGAGATTGCGTTTTTAGTCTTTCCTGCGGGACATCATAAGGTGAAGTAGATAAGAGAAGTGGGCCAGCTGAGTTGAACTGAATAATTGTTAGCGTCGTTATAACAGTTAGACCCGCCATGTAACTTCGGCCGATCGCGATTAAGTCAACTGTCGATGGCTTAATAAACGTCAATAGCTCTACTGTAACTAGAGTATAAGATGTTTGCGGAATACACTTACCTACTACAATGACATGAGGCACCTTTGTTTTGCGTCCATGCACCATTTAATTGAAAGTTGCGAAAGAAAGAAACAGATGGGAGGAAAGGCTTTTTTATTCTGACTGAGAGCTGTCACTTAACTCTTTGCGTTGCTTAGCACGCTGGACCAGACGTTGCAAAATTTGGCTGCTTTACAGTATTTCTGAAGTAGTCTGCCACCGGATAAACGCGCCAGTAACCGGCAGCATATCGGAAAAATTTGTTTTGGGGACGTAGACATATTTCTGTGTGGTGTCTTCGTATTGCAATTGAAACAAAGCCACACCAATTTTGATATTCGGAAATTTTTAGTTGCGCTGCAGATCTGTTGAGTAAGATATAAAAATGTAAAATTAATGTACACCAACATAGGATGCTTTATATTAATTTATTTAGTGGTGACGCACTCACGAAGTGAATAAGTATAATATTAATATACTTTGAATTAATGCGATCAGTGGATAGACTATTTTTATTGCATATTAACGCCTGGGTTCTAAGGCGCATATGGAGGGTACCTTAGAGTAAGGCGTTAAAAGCTCGAAAAGTGTGATGTACAAAAGTGTCTGCGAGGAGCATGAACACTTTTGTTGCCTTGGGCCGGTTTTTCCTAATTGCCTAATAAGTGAGCAATCAACGCTGAAATTTCACACTGGAAACAAAAGACCCACATGGTTTTAAGTCGTCACTGACTGTATTTTTCTTGTATGTGCAGCGAAAAAAAAAAGATTGGAACGAAACTCGTGTGCTCCTGAAGCATAAACCCCACGCGTTAATGTTTCTTGACAAGCTGAAATCAATACATACTTACGGAATAGACACACTCTCTCACACAAACAAACACACACACACACACACACACACATACACACGCACACACGCACACACATTGACAAGTCGGGTGGCGGGTGTAGGCAACTCCTCTGATAATATTAAATTGTTGACGAGTTGAGACTATTTAAGGGTCTTTTTTACTCGGTGGTTAACTCGGCAGATATATTGGTATTGGTATATTGAAGAAAATATTGAAGAATAAGTCGATAGCTCGTTGCACTTCCACTCATAATAATCGTGTGAATGTGATCAAAACTTTAAATTTTAGTGTCTATTTGCTTCTACTTTTACACTACACTTCCAAATATGTCGAAATACAAGGGTGATAACGTATATTATTAAAGTTATCACTAAACCAATATATTATCTCAAGTTTACTGACACATCAAGGACATCAATGCCTTAATGTGAAAGTGCTACTCTTTGGCAGTTCCTTTTAATAAAGTTTCTTTTTTTTTCGAAAAAATGATCCGATGCCTTTATTTGTATTTTACGACCTATTTGTACAAAGAAATATCCAATAAACGCGTCTGTGTTTCTAAAAAAACTTGAATATTGGAGATTGTCTTCCAAGGTGGCAATAATAATATTATTTCCAAGATATTCGAATAGTTTAAGTTCATTACCAGAATGATTTTTTGCTAATCTTTCTAACATTACTGCTAAATTATTTAAATTTACCGACTCGAAACTTGGCAATGATATTTGCTACATTATTAAATCGCATGATCGAAACATCTATTCAAACTATCGA
>JAZHYW010014074.1:0-32536 GCA_037355805.1 Ixodes ricinus
GGTCAAGACTCTCTTCGTCTTTGTGCGTTTGTTATAACTAACTAAACCATTCATGCACATTATTCGAACAGCTATTCTGCGGTTTTGTTTGTTCATGATTGTTTTAGACAGCGGTACCACATCTCATCTCGTATCGTCCTAAGCGTTTTTAGTCTGTCAGAGTTCAGGTCAGCCTTCTGTTACCTTGACTTTAATCGCTCCTCTTAGAGTTTCACGTAGCATCGTATAAACTTAAAACAATGATAATGCTGTCCGATAACAAAGTCGCGTGATTCCAAATTGACCTGAAATAATTTTACAATATTAAAGCCTCATTTAATAACCCAAAATATATACACTGGTCTCGGTGATATCTATCATCTATTGTACAATTCGTGGAGTCTGTAGGTTGTGTGTCTAGGCTTGTTCCTGTTGCTTCAGGAGTACCACGGGAAGTGTGCTAGGCACAATTTTGCTTTTTTTGTGTTGTTCACTTACACTACATCCGCTGTGGTATATAGGTCTCAATTAAGTCTCACAAAGTGGTCTTTATTTCAATAACGAGAAAGAAGCTATTCTTAAGTTATAATTATTTCATAGGTGACAACAATCTAGATAATGTAAACAAACAAAAGGTATTCAGGATTAACGGTTACCATTGATATACGATAGAATTCTCACACGAGAAATGTTCCCACGAATGCAAACCAGGCACTCTTGTATCTTACAAGAAATCTCTCAAGTGCTTTGCCAGAAATAAAAGTCAAGTTTACAAAACATTGGTGAGACCAGTTATCGAATATGCAAAAATAGTATGGGATATATTTACAGTAACATATTTGTCAAAACTCGATAACGTCCAACGGCTTTTATCCAGGATAATTTTAAACAAATATGATCGTTCCCATTGACCTACTGAATTTCACAGACTTGCCGAGCTCCCTACTTTTGAATTAAGAAGAATGTACGATCGGCAAAAAGCATTTTCTGAATCCTTCATGGTTTAGTTAAAACCAACAAGAATAGTTACTTGATGTGCGCTTCGGTGAATGTACGCGAAACCGTCATAACCTCTCTATCATGGAACCAACCATTAAGCATTATTGTTTTGAAATACAGTTTCTTTCCAATGGCGTTTAAGGAATAGAACAAAACTTCCTAATGAAACCGTAATTTTAACATTTCGTGATTTCGTGAAAAAACACATGAGAAGCGCAGCGTTTAAGAATGTGCCAATCATTTATGATTTCTAATCTCTTTGTACATGTTAATGTTTTTTATTACGTGGGCATAAATGTTTTGTGTTGCACATTACCACTACTGTAATAGCCTTGCAAAGGCCTACAGAATCAATCAATAAATAATATATATGGTATTTCTACGGATCATAAAATGAGGGTTTTAACAACGTTTTTAAATAAATAATGTTATCAAAATATGCTAGGCACTACAATCCAACAAATGGAAATCATGTTGGTATTAAAAAAGGCATTTACTTTTCGAAATTGTTTTTTTCGAGATTCCATACTTTATTTGGTTATTTTCGTTTTTTCATTTTCTTGTTGTTTAGTGGTCACGGACGCACTCAAGGAATATGTGGTGAGACACATGGACAGCTAAGGAATAGGCCAAAGACTCGGAAGCCCTGCGAGCAAATGGGAAGGCTTACGGCGTGGTCCGCGGGACAGTGAGAAGGTGATGACCCGGGACCAAGAGGACACACACAAAAAAATAAAACACGACTGACCAGGTCAAAGTCACTAATGGGTCTGATGTATTTTCAGCAAACAGCACCTGCCAACGAGAGTTGTCCTAGAGCAAGGAGATTGCTCTTTTAGCCTTTCCTGAGGGACATCATAAGGTGAACTCGATAAGTAGGCCAGCTGAGTTGAACTGAATAATTTATAGCGTCGTTATAACAGTTGGCGCCACCATGTAACTCCGGCCGATC
This sequence comes from Ixodes ricinus, assembly GCA_037355805.1. Classification (NCBI taxonomy): domain Eukaryota; kingdom Metazoa; phylum Arthropoda; class Arachnida; order Ixodida; family Ixodidae; genus Ixodes; species Ixodes ricinus. The sequence continues at coordinate 1,931 of JAZHYW010014074.1, forward strand.
GCGATCAAGTGAACTGTCGATGGCTTAATGAAAGTCAATAGCTCTAGCGTAACTAGAGTATAAAATGTTTGCGGAATACACTTACCTACTACAACCACATGAAGCATATTTGGTTCGAATGCATGCAACGTTTAATTGAAAGTTGCGAAAGAAAAGAAACAAATCGGAGGAAATGCTTTTTATTCGAACTGAGAACTGTCTCTTAACTGTTTGCGTTGCTTAACACGCTGGACCAGACGTTACAAAATTTGGCTGCTTTACAGTCTTTCTGAAGTAGTCTGCCACCGGATAAACGCGCCAGTAACCGGCAGCATATCTGAAAAATTTGTTTTGGGGACGTAGGCATCTTTGTGTGGTGTCTTCGTATTGCAGTTGAAACAAAGCCACACCAATTTCGATATTCGGAAATTTCTTAGTTGCGCTGCAGATCTGTTGAGCAAGATATAAAATGTGAATTTAATGTACACCAATATAGGGTGCTTTATCTTAATTTCTTTAATGTGTGACGCACTCACGAGGGGAATAGGTATAATATTTATATACTTAGAATTAATGCGTAAAAGGATGCAATATTTTATATTGCATATTATCGCCTATGTTCTAAGTCGAAAATAAGGAAACCTTATAGTGGGTAAGGGGTTAAAAGCCGGCAAGATGCTCAGCCTCAAGTACACTTTTATTGCCTTGTGTCGGTTTTCGATAATTGAGAGACAGTGCGCAATCAACGCTGGAAATCTCACACTGGAAACGAGAAACCCACATGGTTTTAAGTCGTAACCGACTATAGTTTCCTGCTGTATGTGCAGCAAAAAAAATATTTAACTAAACTCGTTCTCTATAAGCATAAAATCTTGCGCATTAATGTTACTTGACAAGCTGGAATCAATACACACTCACAAATAAAACACAAACACACACACAAGCACACAGACGCAATATCATACAATCCCACACACACACACAAACCACACACACACAACGACGAAGTGTGGGTGCGGATGGTGGCAACTCCACTGATATTAATGAATTGTTGGCGAGTTCGAGACTATGGAAGCGTCTTTTTTACTAGATAGTTAACACGGTAGATATATTGTTATGGCATATTGAAGAAAATATTCAAGAATAAAATCGTGACAGCTCGTTACACTGCCAGGCATACTATTCATGTGAATGTGATCAAAAACTTTAAATTTTAGTATCTATATACTTCTAATTCTACACTGCACTATCCAAATATGTAGAACACAAGCCAGATAAGGTATATTGTTAAAGTTATCACTAAAGCAATAAATGATCTGAAGTTTGCTAACACATCAAGGAAATCTACGTGTCTTAATGTGAAAGTGCTACTCTTTGACACTTCACTTTTATTGATGTTTTCTTTTTTCCATCGATGGAATTGATACGATGCCTTTATTTTTTATCTTACGACTTACTTCAAAGTAAGACCAATGCAATAAACGCGACTGGGTTGCTTAAAATACTTGAATATTCAAGATTGCCTTCCCTTGGTGGAAATGGTAATATTATTCCAAGCTACTCAAATAAGCTAAGTTCATGACTAGGATGATTTTTCGCGTAATCTTTCTAAATATACTGCTAAATTACTTAGTTCTGACTGACTCGAAAATTGGCAAAATATTGCTACAATTTTAAATCGCATAAACGAAACATCTATTCAAACTATCGACCTATACTTAATTGCTTCAAAAATAAATGGAGACACTAAATAAATGAAGATCAGTTTTTTAAAGGAGCAGATTAAATTTCAAACAACAACCTGGAGTTTGCTTGAGGGGTTTATGTTGAACTCGCATCGGAGGCTTTCTGCATGACATTCCAATTTCCGTCAATGTTTGATATCCGATCGACGCTTTGTTTCTTGACTTTTTTAAACCCGTTTGATCGAGTACCACACCATCGTCTGTTGCACAAACGTATACATTCCTAATTACAAAAGAGCGTTGTTCTTTGAATTAGGAAATGGTTTTCCGGTGGAGCCCGATGCACAGTCATAACCTCGCGGAACTCAATACCTTTTTTTTTTCTTCATTTGTTGTACAGGGCTCAGGCTTTGCAGCTTTACATTCCTTGAGGTAAGTTCATTTTCTGCAAACATGTATTTCAGCCCGCAGTCGTACTTTCACCGATGATTCCGTTTTATAGTGGCATATTTGCGGCACAATTTATTACATCAATCTACAAGGCGACCTCACTAAAATGTGTTTGTTGTAAAAATATGAAGCTAAGCCCCTCCATTTGCAAGCGTATTTTATTATAAACCACAATATATTTTTAAATATATTCCTGCACTTTTGACTCGAGCTGCATGAAATCTGTTACTCATATATATATATATATATATATATATATATATATATATATATATATATATATATATCTTTCTCGTTATGCCGATTCACATTGTTATGACAATACCAAACTCAATTATTGATGTCATCATTCATGATTCATGTCACTCGTCATGATACAAAAGCCATCTATCTGCATTGCTTATAGAATAATCTTCGATTTGCTCTTTGCAAACTTACGAACACAGCATATCTAAATAAGTTGCCCGACAATATAATCTTTTCACACTTAAGCTGAGACTACAGCCAATGGTACAAGAACGAGCGCTGCTTTAATGCGCTCTGCATAACTAGAACTCGCTCGAGAAATGCACGTCCGAAAGCCTGGATCGCGGGCCAGCTGGAGCTTGTAGCATTGGCAGTAGTCTCAGCTTAAGAGTGAACAGAGTATAAAATACATATCAAGAATAAGGTTTTTTTTATTTCGGTAATGTTTTATATCGCTTTAATATTTCTGTCATTCAAAAGCCACTTTAATAAAACAAAGACATGACCTTCCAAAACTCTATGACAAAAGCCTCCTTCTTATGCCTCCAAACCACAATTTTCACATGCATTATTTCCGTTGTGGTCTCATCACCCAATCCTTTATTAACACCTTGCCTTAAGCAGTCTTACAAAATGCCTTGTTACACAGGCCGCACCTCTTAAAATCGCTATTGTATTTGACCAAACTTTTGTTGCAGTCTAATCATCTTCCTAAACTAATCGTCGCTTATCATAACGGGAACATTTACGTGGTCTTACCTCTAGTTACTTAGAGAATATATCACTTGAATATCATATATTTTTGTTTTGATTTGAGGGTTCTGAGCGACTGGGCTGAATAATATTTTACTAGTGTTCTTGCTTCGATCAATTAAGTCGAGCAGTGACAGTTTTCTTTATTTGCTTGGCATTTTCTGTTGCTCGTGGCCCCTTCCATGAAGTGCCTTTCTCTTTTGACCCTGATGTAATATCCTTTTTGAAGGTTTTTTAAGTAAACATTAAAATAAGACATACAATACATAATATAATGTTTTGATGTAGTACTATTTTTAGCCCATGAGTTTTCAGGTGCGAAATGTGTTTAGACAGCGATACAGTGCGGTGATATTTTGTTTGAATTTTTAGGTTTTCCTCTAGAGAAGAAACCAGTGGACTGCTCTATCTACAGTGCTCTTCAAGAATGCTATAAAACGGTTACAAAGGGTTCCAAATCTCACCTTCCACTTAATTTCGTCAGGGCCGTCATAACTCATCGCACTTCCACTGTAACGCGCAAAGCCGAGCCGTGCGTGCGATTGATGGGTAGGTTTAGAACCGGCGTAATCTTCTTGTTGAATACACGCCTGTAGAAAGAGTATCTTCAATGTAGACCAAAAATCATAATTTGTCTGTTAAAAACTTGATAGTTTTACAAACGACTGGAATGTATTATTCTGGTGCATTCTGTTTTAGGATGCAACGTTTTGAATAAGTTAATTTTATTGTCATGGTCGTGTTCTAAACCAAAAGCTCTTTTGACCCTGCATATTTTTAGAAATCAGCGGTTCATGTTAATTAACAAAGGACGATAACGATTTACACTTTTTTATTTTTTTATGAACTGCGAGCAGAGAGTGTGAGAGAAGTGAGTTTGTACATTTTGAAGACCCGTGCGTAACCCTTCGCTGTGGCAAAATCTTATATTTGAAAGAGCACAATGTAGTGATGAAGAAACATGATGATGAGCTCTTGGACCTGTGTCTCTAAACACGCCAAACAAAAATATTATCTGTGTTATGACATAGTGGGGGAGGAGCCGAAATATTGCCGCGAAGTTTTCTTTTCTCACAAACCCGCAGATCCGTTTATCTTCGTGACGTTTTTTGTTGAAGGGACAAAAAATCCCTACCAATCCCTAGGCGTCTAAGAAGACTCGCTCAAGAGAGTGCGCGGAGACAACCGTGGCTCATACGTGTGACGTCACGACAAAGATTATTAGCTGCGACCGACATGTTTGGTGGTCTCTCAAACGCACGATGGAGGCAAGGGTAATTCTATTCTAAAATCAGAACGTCGAAGTTGATAGTCTGATATGGTTCTAATTTCGGCCAACAAAGCAGAATCTACTAAAAATCCTTCCAGTCGTCCATTTTGTTTATCTTGGCGTTTTGAATTTAATTGAAGTTTAGCCCGACGTAGCTATTTCACAACCAGCCAAGTAACATTGTCCACTTTCGGACGGAAGTTGCTTCCGGGCAGTTGTTACTTCCTCCCCCAATCGGCGGGATAAAATCATTTTATGGTAGACTTTCAAAGATTAGCCAAACTGGGATTAATTCTGCGTTCATCAGCGGACATAAGAGTAACGTCAGGTTGTCAATATTGATGGTGATGTTTTGAGAACGCGACGACACCAAGCTTTCATCATACACAACCAAACTTGTCACCGTCGACCTGAACATGCACTATCTAATTTGTGGCTCACAACTGATAATCCTGACCCTGACGTCAAAGGTATAAACTACAAAAGAGCGTCAATGAACGCGCCTGCAGAGCACGAGCCCAGGCACAAGCCTCTCGCTTGACAATCTTTCAAGGCCGCTCATGAGTTCATGGAGCGCGAACCGTTTTAATTTCAGAATATCTAAAACCATTATTTCAAAAATTGCACGCTGTGCTGTTCCTCGTCATCGCTCAGTTGGAACGCCACTAAGCAGCATCGTCGAAACAGGAGGGCTAGGAGGACGGCGATTCACCCCCCCCCTTTCCCCGTGGCATCAAAAGGGAGGCAAGGGGCATCAAGGTGTAAGGGGGTGTGGGAGGGAAATATTGCCGCAGCCCCTGACCATCACTTTTAAGGGAGTTTTAATAATAAAGAATACGTTTACAGTTCTCTGTAATGTCGATTTTCAGCAAATTTCTCGAGGAGAAGGAGGGGAGTTTATGCCCCCCTCCCTTCGTACCCTGCCCTGCACCCCTCCCACATAGCGGGGAAACTGAATTGGTGTTGAGGTCACGTTACTTCAATTTCCCCGCTATATTTAGTGGGGAAACGTTCATAATGCAACGCGGCGAGATTACGGCGACGCCAACGCCGTTTAAGCCCGAAACGGGCGCCTGACAGCTCCCGCCGCTCCTGTAAATTCGGAAGGACGTGTCCCCCTGTTCCTTTACCATCAGCCGCTCTCTATCTCTCTCTCTCTCTCCCTCTCCCCAAAACAATTTCTGCGGCCCTTCTCTAAGTCCCATGTTGTGTGTGTGTATGTGTGTGAGTGTTGGTCGTTTTTTTTTACCCTTTTCCTTGGCTTCTTTTTCTAGCCATCGTTTAGTCGATCTCTTCATCTTTTCGGAACATAGCCGATGTGCCTCGCATGCCGCCAGTGGGTGAGCCCGGAGGCGTTCTTGACAAGGGCGGAAGGTTAGATCTAAAGCCGTAGTCCGCATGTCTCCATAATATCAGAAAGTTTAGTCTTCGACACATCGGTTAAAGCGGATATTTTTGGCCTAAAATAACTCTAAACCTTCTCGGGAGTTAGTGACAACGTCCCTTTGTCGACATAAATGACTTCAACAAGCGGCGAGTTTGTGACGGGAAAATTCTACGGTGTGCACATGACCCTGCGTGTCATAGAACACCCTCAAGAACAACCTGCACTGCGAGGTCAAGGCGCTCCACGATGCACAAGTATTATCGGGACCACTGCTGACCTACTAACCTCGCTCAGTTGATACGCCGCGCCCTGCCTATTTTCGGCCAAACACTAATCTTGTCGACTTCCGCTCCGCATGGGCCGCTACATGAGTGCATGGGAAGGAGAAACTTGAACCCACCTACTTCTGCTGTTTTGGTGGATTCAGTGGACCTCTTATTTACACTATTTCTGCCTAAGACGATAACAGCAATGAAAAACGATAAGGGCTTATGTTATCTATATAAATAAGTTGGGCAATGGAGAGCGTCAGAAGCGGACAAACAGGTGCAGAGATGATGGAGTCCGGAGGTTGTTCTTCGGGTTAGCAGAAGCCACGCTCCAACTCCAAAATATTCGAGGTGACCATGTGTCCCCAGCACACCCCTTCCTATCTTGCATGTGTCAGCAAACCGAATCCACACAACAAAGTAATCCAAGGAAAACTTGGTCGCACTAGCTCCGGAATGTAGAAGGTGGCGCGGTTGATACAGCAAGAAAGCCTCCTTGCGCACACACCTACATGGACAAGGTCGTTGAAGGCTACCACGTTTCAGATGTTATCGATACCAGTGACGCCTACTTTGTTATTCGCGATGTTTTTCGCACTAGACTACGTAAAATAAATACGCCACTGTATGATTTGTTCTAGGACTGGTGCCGACAGCAATCGAACGTTATCTGTATATAGAGGTCGAGTTTTCGTTGACGACGGCAGCTATGATTTTCAGTTCATTGTTTTGCCCTGCTGCACAGTTCGTGTCTTTCGAAACGACAATTGCTTATTTCAGGAGCGCCCTAATTGGTGATGAGCGTTGGAATATTTACCGTTCCGAAGACCCTTTTGAAGACAAAGCATCTGTATGTAATATTAGGTTACATGCCGCGTATAATTTCAAGGCTTCGACCACATTTTACTAGCGTAGACAACGTTTATTCTTCCACAAAGCTGATATATGTCTTTGTCGGAACTACTACATATGCATGTGATAATTAAAGGTTTGTTTTGTCAATATTTTTTTCGAGCGATTAGAAGCAACACAGGTTGTCTAGCGCTCTAGATAAGGCCAACTACAGTCTCATAACTTTTTCTAAGGGTATTTTAAACTGAATCAATCAGTTTATTTTAGTCCAAAGATGAATTCATTGGGAAAAGCTGATATCATCATTATATCAAAGGTGTTTCAGTATATTACTTCACTTGAAAGCCTACTCAACCACACCGTGGCGTAATTTATATATTCTTGCCAAGACGATTTCGCGGTTCATGTCCGCTAGCCAAAAGTAAGACGTGTTATGTGTATTCAGATGTTCTCAGCACGTGCTTGACACAAAACAACCGACTACGAAGAATTCTATACTACTGAACTCAGAATGTTTACAGAAACTAACGAAATCATCACATCAATGATTGTAGTGCGTGTCTCCAGCCGAACGAAACAACCATCGAGGCTGGTGTAGCGTATCATGCTGCAGAAAACGTCATTTGAACTTGTTCTAGCCCTTGGTCACTTCTCGTCAAAAATGTATGGTCCATTTCGATTTTGAATCGTCTAACCATCGTGAGAACGCATAATAACAAGATATCGTTTACTCTAGTACACTCTATGCACGGTGTAGATTACGCATTTGAATCACAATATTGGTTCTTCTATTTCCTCGTCCTTAAGACAAGCGTTTTGGTTACTGGCAAGTATCCATTTGGCTGAGCAAAGATAAATTAAAGACGTTCTTTTTGCTATACAAAATGAACTGTACGAATTTGATGTAATTTCTTTTGGATTATATAATGCGCCAGTTACCGTTAGCGCGTGTGTTTAGTTTGATACTTCGGAATCATAGAAAAAACGTGTATTTTGCTACCCTGACGGTGTTATATTTTTACAGCCCATGAAAACCACCTCTCTCGTCTCTCTGAAGTTATTTTATGCATTCAGGATGGTCTGAAAACCACATCTCTCTTTCTTAGATGGTTACACATTCAGGATTATGGTCTAAGTTAACACGCAAACTCTGGTTTCGCGGCACAGAATGTCAAGGCTCTTGGCCACTCAGTCAACTTGCTGGGCGCGCGGTCAATCATCCGAAAGCGATTTGCGCTGAATTGAATGTTTTAGTACCGCAAGTCCCCAGGACAGCTCTAAAGCTCTTTTGGTGCTTGCTCTTAATTTCGTCGTTTTATTCGCGTGCTGGCAACAATCGCCAGTCCTCTTCCCACTCTTGCAAAATGTGTCCCGTTCCTGTACATCATCAGAATGTCAAAAAAGTTCCGAATCAATACAGTATTCATCAACAACACCCACATTATACTGCATTTTAACCACTCCACCTAAACTAAAATTCACAGTGACGACTAGCGGCTTTCGGTATTAGAAATGTTTTCTTAGCACTCACCGATCGAATGTTCCACTAAACAAGTAATAGCTAATGATAGTCGAAAGTTTGAACAAAAACAAGAACTAAGAAGCTTTCTGACACCAGCATGCGAAGCGCTTGCTGTCAAGTAGTTCGCTGCAAATTGTTGGTCCAACCTCTATGCACATAGATTTCGAGGTCGATTAAAGAGCACCATGTTCTTTGTTGGCTGCAATCGCTGAAGTGCCTTTCTGGACATCTCGCGCCCTGGGATCTTAAGCTTCAAAAGGATGACGTTTACTTGTCTACAATGGTTTCCGTAAGCACCAAGATACGGACACTTTGTCGCGTTGCCCGCTTCTATCAGACCATGACGGTTCAATGCCCTCTGATCACCAGATACCAGAAACACGCTGTTCCAATTTCCTACCACAATTATCGCAGAGGTTCAGCATACCGATCCGTAGATACAGCGGATATAAGACCTATTTGTACAAAACGCATTTATCAAACGACCGCCTCATCATGAATCGCATACAACAATTCGCTGTTTTCGACGGCCCACTTTTTCAGCGCAGCTAAGTCCCTCACACTCGCCGTTGATTGCTGGCCGTACACCTGACATGTCCGTCATGTAAATATTACGCAATCTCGGGTACGATACTACTTCGGGTCATTTGGGATTTCTCAGGACCTGCGGTCGAGTTAAAGATAGATTATTTTGGCTTGGTTATTACCTAACAGTGCTCAATTACGTCAGACCCTGTTCGCGGTTTCACCTTCGCAAATAATCAACCTCATCCCCTGCAACATCTGCATCAACCCGCTTGCTCTCTCGGATATACTTTTTGACGTTGAGGGAATAGACATATTCAGGCCCCTTTCCGTATCTACATTATCAAACCGCTGTGTCTACGTTGTTATTCACTCACTTAAACCGTTACCTAAAGGCTATAGCGCTTCCAGATATGACGCCGCAGAACAAAACTGCCCCCATTCTTAGTCAAACAAGTGCTTGTTATGATACGGGCGCCACTGACACCTATAGGCGGTCGAGGCCGCTCATTTTATACTACGACAGTTCAAGCATCTCTTTGCCGCGTGCAACGGCGCTACTACCGCAAACCGTATCTTATCATTCTCAAACGAATGGGCCAAATGGAACGGTTCCATCTCACACCTGCCAACATAACAGTACTATATGTGTGGCCGATACATCACACCAAATTGGTGAATGCCATTCTGCATTGTATTACTTTTTTCCATAAAGCGCTGTACAAAGCACGATGTGTGTGTTCCCATTTCACCCTCCTCTTTGCGTCCGGACGCTTGCTGTGCAATTGACACAATCCTTCCTCCGGAACGTCTCAACGGCTCCATTAACTTCATTAACGACATTGCGCGCCTGACACCTATGTCTGTCGTCGCCTGGCTTGCCTCCGCACAGCAGAATAGCAACATTATACCGTAAAAACGAGATGTTGCCCATCAGCGCGACAGTCCCAGTACTATCCCAGGTGAGTATGTCCTCCTCGCATTCGCCATCCGCGAGTTCGTCAGATGCGCGATGTTTCTGCAGCGCTACCACGGACCCACTATTGTGAGACATTACCCTTGATTTATACCATTGAAGCGCTCACCACCGCCACCAACGGCGTCTCCTTCAGTCAGACATCGCCATGTCTCCCGACTTAAACTTTCCATTCCACGTTAAACCCGTCCAGAATAGTCTTCCTCCAGGAGGAATCGATGTGGAGCATTGGTTCGACTTGCTGCTTAAATGGTTATTCACGCCAAACGGAGCACCAAGCTAGGACACGTGAGAACGACGCCCTTATCGCGAGGCTCGGCAACGGGGAACGCGAAACAGCTCATCAATTTCATGAAGAAACCGTTGAAATCGGCCAAGCTTCCAGTGTCATCTGTGTCTCTTCCTCGCTTCTGCAAACGGCATTCAGAGACCAGGAATAAATCTCCTCACAATCTGAATATGTCGGTCAACACAGAGTTTCCGCGGATATATCCGGGCATCAAATTTGTTAATAAATACGGTAATAAACATGTTCAAATGAACGCTTTAGTAGAGCTTCCTTTTATCGGGCGTATCTATCGTATTCATATGTATATTAGTGCAATATATTGTGGAGAACAAAGTGAAGAAAAGGATGTATTATCTAGATAGAGAGGACCGCGGAAAATAGTACTTTTTTTTAATTTCAACTGGTATTCATTGTCACAGGACAAAAAAATATTTTTATGCTCAGGAACACCATTGGGCTCAAAACGGTGGGTTTTCTTTTTTTTTATTGCGAGACGTTCAGAATTTGTTTTTCTTTCAATTTATGCAACTAGCACTCTTCCGCTTATTCACATTTGTTATGAATTGGCTACTGACATTTTTAGGAAGATGCCTAAACGTGTTACAGCATTTAGACATCCAACCTATACACTTGTTGAATTACGCGGACAAAGACCAGAGACAGAATCAGTTGATCGACCATATGAATATGGTGTGTGGTTACGCTTCAGCCCCAACTCCCATCACTCACACACATCACGCGTATGCTGGCTCAAACATCGCTCTGCAGCGGCTAGTTGGTCAGCTTTGTCAACTCATTGTAAATATTTTACTTTACAAAACCATTTCGTTATTTTTGTTCACGGTCTGCTCTGCTTAATTAAAATATACAAAATTAAAGCTAAAAAAACAGCCCTGGGTTGCTCAATGTGTCTAGTACCTGGCGAAAAATCGCTATTTTTTATGACTTGAACATATGGCGAACTGCCTGGTGTTCGAGGTCGAGCAGGTAAGTTTTTTACTATACAAACCATTCTCCGTGTAATCAATTTTTGTATTAAGAAATTGGTTCGGCGCGGTTGCGAGTAACAAAAAAACCTTCAGCCTTTTCACTCTCATGAAGAATGAAAACCAGCGAAGCTCAGCGATGGTGGGAATGAAGTAATGGCCGGCCGCAAGTCGGACAAGCCAGAGAGACGACGGCAACCAGACAACCGTCAATCCGGTCGTCTGGTTTCCGCCGTTGCTCATAGGATGGCGGTTGCTGTCCATAGTTTCGTGTCATCATTTCTTTGCTGCCAGACACGATACTAAGGAAGCTAGCCTTTAACAGCTGCGCTGTAAAACTAACGCAGATAAGCGTATTATCTCTGGTGGGACATAGTGGGTCATTTTGCTTATCAAAATCACCGCTATTGAGATGATGGAGGAGAAAAGTGCCAGATTAGTATGGTACCCTTGAGAGTGGCGGAAACTGGAATCGACACTCTGTGTTTAAATATTTGCAGGTACTTATTTGAATATTTATCTTTAATTGGAGGAAACGGCCTGCCGTCCTCCAAAACAGTTAAACCATTTTGGGACCAAGCAAAAACGGCATCGGTTGAAATTTGTTACAGCCCATCTGAAGTTGAGAATGTCACAATTTAAATCGTGATGACCGCCAGTTCGGGCTGCCTTGTCCAAGCTTCAAATTGGCGGCGCCCACAAACAAAGTAGCAAGTGTCCACACTGTCAGCCTAGCTTATTTGGTTTCTCCAGGAGAAACCTGTGACATCTTCTACTTTCAATTCCTCGCGTATCGGGTCTTTTTTTTTAGAAAAGGGGGAGGTGGAGCAACGTCAGCGTGTCCGTTGTGACGCTTGTGTTTTTTAGGTAATTTTGTTAGGCAAACTAATATTTTACTTATTAAAATACTGCGATATCTAAACTAGTAGGTGTGCTTTTCATAAGAGCAAGCCAAATGGATTTCTTCGAATAGAAGATTATCACGGAAGAAAAAGAAGGGCCATGTGTTAATCACCTGCCAAAGGTGCGCATTATGACAAACTGGTACCTTTCAATCAAATGTGCATATTAATTATATTAAAATAAGTTAACATATAGTTTATTAACTTTAAAGGTATGCTTTTGACAGTTCATTTCCTACGCACAGACATAAATGCCCAAATTGCGCTTCCTCACTCCTGTAAGTGAAGGTTCCAACTAGTCCAGAGGTAGATGTTCCGAACATTTGGAGTAATCAAGCACACGTGAGATGGAAGCGGGTGTGCTCGGAATGTGGAAGCCTGCGGGTTCTCATAAATAGCGTGGGCACGCTCATCGCATGCAGGAAAGGCGTCTTAGGTGTGCATCCCTTTCATCCACGCAGGCGTATACAAACCGAGTAGCGCTGTTTTCATATGAGGCTCCAGCTCTAAAGCTGCGTTGCGATGTTACATAGAACAAAAATGGTTTTCATGTCGAATGACTATGACTATTTTAAATCTGAAGAACCAAGTAGAAAATCTCCTTTGTCGTTAAAGTGACTGAGAAATGAAAACACGTGAAACACTCTCCTTGTAAAGCACGCGCCCTAGATTGGTTAAAGATGCTCAAATCAGCGGACGTTTAGTGCATTTTTAGTAACATTGAGTGGGCTTAAGTGCTACAACGCGAGCCTTTCACTTCATCTTTGGCACAGACGAGATACCTTCATGCCAATCTTAACTCTAAATGAACCAGTAAGCACGCACGAATCTTATAAACTGTAAAGGTTTATGTGGAGATTCAAGTAAAGTTCTCTTACACTGACGAGCACCACATCTATTATTATTTTAAGTGCTTTGTTTTATTTGGCTACATACTGTGTCTATTCCCATGTTGCTTACTCAAACTACACTAGGGAAGATGAGATGTACCCACAAAATACAAAAAAAATAAAACTGATCTCCACTGAACGTAGTGAATTCAAATGATGAGAGGCCTTGTGCACGAACCGGAGGCAAACATTTTGTATCACTCTGCGCGAGGTGCTCAGGGTATAACATATTGAAGTGTTCAGTTCATTAACACTACTGTCGGAAACCATTCTCGATATACTTGCAGAGAGATAAGCAGCTTCTCAAATGAGATATGCAAATAGAGAAAATAAAATAAACTAGAAACACACTTGTTAGCCGATTAAGTATCAAATACTTGTTTTAAGAAAGTGTTAAAAATGTGCTTTTCTAAATAACGCAACGCGAAGGTGCTTGCTCTTTGCCTGCAATTATAATTACAAATGCATGATGTCGTCATGGAGTCACACTCCGTCTCGCTTCAAAGTGTAGGGGCGAACAGCTGAATTTCCTCTCAATGTATTTTCCTGCACTCCCGTGCTGATCCCAGTACTTATGCGGTCAATAAGCTATGCGCCTGCATTTCTCCATGGCCTGTTTCCCATGAAGCCTATTTTTCGGTTTTCACGCGGGCGATTCTACGTGCACCTTTTCTAATCGTTTGTTCAAAGCAGAGTGGAGGAGGGCTTTCATTAAACAACACGTGTTTCCTTGCGCTCTGAAAGATCGCACGTCCCGCGCGCCTCCAAGTTGACTGCCATAACGTCGAGGACTGCGTTGCCTGCAGAGTGGTATTCAAAGTCAGAAATGCGCCATGTACCCGTGACGCGTTTTGCATCTGAAACGCCTTAAGTCATTATATCAAGCGGTCAAAAAATCAGCCATTTTGCTACTTTTGAAAATATACTCTTTCGTGGGACAGGTTATGCGTAACGATATTTAGACATGCATATGCATTTGAAGTGTGCATATGTAAATACAGGTAATTATAGTAGGAGGAATGTTTCCGTCCGTAAGAGGAATCATCTGAACCGGGAAATAAACACCGCCTGCGCTTTGGGTAGCTCTGAACGAGACGTCGATCAGGAGCCTTCCCTCTTGATAACCGTATCGACCAACGACTCCTTTGGTTACTTCGCCACCACGCAGCTGAGGATACATTTATAATTGACAGCAGACCCGCAACTTTTGTTGTCCTAAGCGGAGAGCCACTTCAAAATGTATTGGGTGACAACTCGAGGCAATGGAGTTCATCTTGTAATCCCGGCTTTAGCAACATGAAGTATCCATGGGAATGCGAGATATCGCCTTACCTCTCTTGAGGTCTCCTTTAGTGAGACGCCCATGATGAAGATCGTACGCCAGACGACGTGATAAGCAGCATTAGCAAATATTTTAAGAAAAAAAAACACGCTTCTTTGGACGTCACCTGTTGTGCTAATCGTTCTTTCAAATGTTATCCACACGTGTCCACAGGTTCTTCTTAGACGGGACTGTTCTTATTCTGAATGTTTTCCGGTCGCTGACACCGTCATTTGAATATCAATTTTCATAACAGCGCTCGTTCACCACACATTTGGCAACGTATGTAGCCATTTCGGCTCCGGTGTGCGACGACCATAACTTCTGGAATAAGTTTCAGAGTGAGCCTCTGAGACTTTCGGCACAGTTCGCAATACATACAACCTATAGGAAGGCAGCATGCTGTAAAGCTCTACTTCCAGGTATTATTAAAGCCGCTCCGATTTTGATTTCAATAACAGCTGAATTTTTCCATCTATCACAGCAGCTTTGTTTTTTTTGTTTTTTTTCTTCCGTATTTGATTTGATCAAGGAACACTTCCGACAACCTTTGTTACAATCAAGTCAAAAGTGTCGACCACTACACCACAAGCGGCTAACAAAACTTGCATCGCGATGTTAGGTGAACGGCCGCTGACGCTTAACATTGGCTTGCGGCATGACTTCAGGTGTGTATTTTGGTGCCCAAATATTATACACAATCTTAGAAGCAGGTTTTCGTCGGAATTTTATTAGTTTTTAGACAGCCAGAGAAAACGCGTGGTCAATGAAGCAACTCGTCTCACAGTTCGATCTAAAGAATCACCAAACTTGTGTATTATCTTTCATAAGAACGCCTACGCTTTATTTTAAAGCACTTAAGAGATGTTTCTGATTTCTCACGGAGCCTGCTAACTTCTTTTAACCAGTCATTCTCAAGGTGATTCACCACACCGAAACATCCAGTACTATTCGTCCCCGGCGATTTGTTGAAGATGGTCTGTAGATCGCACGAGCTGGAGTTTCAACACATATTCGAGCGCAGGATTGTGAGACATTTTATCACGTACATGCGCGAAGTGATTTGACATGATGGCCAAGAAATTTCTAATTTACTGGATGAACGTTTTTGAAAACTTATCAAGTGATGTGAGGCCTCTCAGTTTTCGTAACCAAAGCTTCTGTTGTCAATTTGATTTTCGCCTGAACGATGTTAACCTTTTGCAGAATGTAGAATGTGTTGCTCGATCGGACTTAATGCCAGTTCTGTGTGACTGGACCTTCCCTATATTTAATAAGCATAGCCATTCAACCCTTGACATCCAGCTGAAATTCTCTGAGGTAGAAAAAAATTGTGCCTCTTTTGTATTGATGAAGTTAAGACGTCACTCGTTGGCAGTGATGAGCATTTAAAGCCATTTACAAAAGCGAAACGTCAGAATACTTGCGCCAGCATTATTACAACAAAAGCTTATGTAATTTTAATTGACAGAGATTGCATTCTGCAAGCGAAAGTAAAGAAGCGGGAAGTTGTATTTGTTGACTTCCAAAGTGCTCTTTTGCACTAAGCTCTTTTAACGTTACTTAAACGTATGCGTGTGTGGCAACTGAAAAATTAACCTAATAATGCTATGCACGGATGTCTTAAAATATATTTTGTTTGGGTTCCAAGTCACATAGAAATAAAAATAAAAACTCTGATGCAGACAAGCCCCCGCTTTTTCGTGAAGCATTCCAGCATAGAACGCCTATTTGCCATGCAAAGACATCAAACATGTAATGTAGTTATCAGATGTTATTTATGGCAGCCGGAGTGGAATATGCAATGCTTTAAAGAAACTTTATTTTTCAAGGTGTGTTCTTTGAGCTGTAGGAGAGCTCTTCACTCGGAAATTGATTTCATAAACTTTTGTTATTTTGTCTTCGCATTGGACACACTTACATCTCTCACAATCATCTTCTTTTTAGGAAAACCCTGGAACTTATGGTCATTTCGGAAATGCGATTACCCTGCTACATATTTGATGGGTAAGTTTAGATTTCGACACGGATTGTCATACTCATTTTCCAGATTTTTTCGCTTCCAAATTTTATTCTGTCCTGCTCTTTAACTGGGAGAATATCACATCGTACCATTTGAGCCTGTCTTATTTTTTATTACCAGCAATGGTCTTATATAAAATATATAAACCTATTTACCTTGATATATTTTCTTTTACAAATTAAATACAGTGGCCTAATATTAAAATTTGGTTTGGCGCAAGATGGCCTGAATAGCTGTTGAGCCCCGAAGCCTCAAAATAGCTCCAAGCGCCTATCGAGCTTTTTACACACAATCGATCGCAGCTCCCAACTGATAATAGGTTTCCAAGATTACAATTTGTCACGTCACAGCGAGGCAAATGCCTCGTTGTGATATGACGAACAATCTAAACAAGAGGGTCCTACCAAATCATATCGGCGCGTTTAATATCCACAACAAAAATAAGTAGTTTGTTTCGTTGTTATTTCATACATTTATTGTTGTTATAGACTAATAAATCACATAAGTATATTACAGTGTTATTCGTGACTGTTCCAACTTTAGCATTTTGTATGATGGAGTTCCCAAAGACGATCATAAAAATGTTTTTATTGAGAAACCAAAGCTTGGCTCTGAATTGAGTGTTTAAAATAAATATTGGCTTGTTGAATATGTTCTTTTTTCCACAAACGTTTTCTCTGCAATGCAATAACACTTGTAATGTGGCAACTTTACTTAATAAAAAAATAATTGAGTTCTGCTTTCACATCTGGACACCCTCGAATGACAATCTTTAAACTTGAGAAATAGGTTTATTTTAGTAACAGTGAAAGTATATGCATGACAATTTGAATGTCGTTAATTTTATCCATGCACTAAGTGGGACTATAGGGTAGTTGATTTGTTATCTACTTCGTTGCGCGGAAACTACCAAAGATATAATAGGAAAGTGTGAAAACAAGTCTTACATCCGGTGCAACCCCTTTAGTAAACCAGCTTTCGCCGATTATGACCAAGATGTGTCACTATACAATTTATGCTGATTTACTTTAAATGAGTGGTGAAGCTCTCTAGATATTCAATCGAGATACCCAGCCGACATTATTGTGTCATCAAATGACGGTGTGCTTCTGCAGCGACTGCAATGTGTCCAGGTGTCCTGACGATGGGTTTTTGTGTAGCCGCTGCATGTTCGATTGCGCGACCATTAAAACATCTGCCCGTTTCTACGATGCACGTCCTTCCGCATGACATGAAACTTTGATATACCATGTGACATGGCAAATTCGCACATTGCAGCCACTGCGCATGCACACTGTCATTTGGTGATACATTAATTTTGGCCAGGACTCCCAATAGGATATCGAGGGAGCTTCACGAGGCATTTCCAATAAAAAGGCATACATTTTTTGGCGACACATCTGTTTCATTATCGGCGAAAAGAGTACGGTTTTTGTGCAATGGGATGCACCGTCTATAAGAATGACTGTGCATCTTACTACGAGTATATAAGAGGTGTGTTTTTAAATAAAGGTGGTTGCAAGTGCCCTTAGTCTTCGTACCCGTTCTTTTTTGTTCCTGTGTAGTTTTGACGCTTTGAATTTAGTTTTCTTTAGCTGCACAGAAGCTCAGGAAGAGCAGAAAACAAGAGCGCGTGGTGACGTGAAAATGCCAAGCCCTGGTTGGAATAATTACTCGTAGTCCTAGAGGTAGCTGCCTTTTTCCTTCCTGCACTCGTTAGACGCTTTTGAATCCGAGAGACAAGCTCCGGACGCAGGCGTTCTGGGTTTTGAACGGGCCCGACGTGTGCAGTGGAGGCAAAGGCAGCTAGATGTAGGTTTCCACAGAACGTCCTTGTGAAGTATCCCTGCGTTGTAGTCTCCTACTCTTGCTCAGTTTCTTGTCGCATAGGGCCACATATTTCTTTGTTGCATCAATTTATTTTAGAAAGAAAGCATGAAAAATTTTTTGAGCGATTGAGTTCTACATGACTCTGAATAGTTAAAACACTTTCTAGCAATAAAAACATTGATGTCCTACGCGTAGCTCGGGTGCCTACCAGCTGCCTATGTATTTGCTACCTAAAACTTGATAAACAAATAAATGTGTGGCCCAATAAAAAATGAACACAACACTGATTCACTGCCTATTAAAATTCGGAAGCACCAGTTATTCATGTGTAAAGATTTAAATTATTTATAACAATGGTTTAACACAGAAACTCCAAATCTTCTAGCGAAAAGTTGTAATGCTGCCCAACCCATACGAAAGGATGTGAGTTACCGACATTGGATAAAGGGCCGGTTCGAGCTATAAAGGTACTTTGAAGTTTGCTGTATACGTGATTCTAACCCACACTCCTCCTTTTTCGAGAAATTTTACATGTCAACTACCTGTCCCTCGCGGGTTAGTAATGCCACTGAACGCTGGTTTTGATGTTTGTTCTTGTCTTAGGCTTTGCACAAATATATGTTTGCCTCCTCTTCACAATACGTCAACAGACACCTCATGAGAAAGCGTCTTTTCTTGAGTCGCACTTATACCAGACGAAAATAACTATTTATGAAACCAATGCATGTGTGTTCTTCACATAATATTAATCTGAGAGGATCCCCAAATTTGCTGTCGCCAAAACGGTTGACCTATTTTTGGGTGACAAAAGCAGCTACTCTAGGCTGCTCCCGGTGGTGAACACGGAGCTCCAAAACAGCAGGTATTCCTAAAACACATCTCGATCGTTTTTAGGCATCTGTGATTCTTCGTCATATTCAATCTCCCGAAGACAGTTCTCCAGGCTATCGTCGCTTTGCTTGTCTTTCGACAGTACTTCATCTGCTGTTCTGAGATTTGCGACCGGTTGTACATTCGGCAGCAGCTTTTCATTACTGTTACTTTTAGTTGCCCTACACATCACTCCAGCCATCAGGTCTCTTAAACTCCTTAATCAAAACAAAGTTTCTATTAATCGTGATGTACTCTGAGATATGAGCTACGACATCCTTTGCCAGCGTCACTCTGGTTCTGGTGTCTGTTCTTTTCAATCCCACTTGGAACGTCAATGATCTTCATTTAGTCTGATTTACAGGCGAATTCCGGTTAGTGTGCTTTCCTCACTTGCGGATTCTGGACAATCAGTAGATTCTACAACGTATTTTATATGCACTTTGCGACAATATTTAATGTGAAGAAGGACGTGTTGGCGAAGATTTCCTCCTCTTGTAAAACTGCACAGTTTAACGCAACAAAAACACGAGACTGATTTAACCCTTGCAGCTTCAAAAAGAAGCTAGAATTTTTCACACTACTATGATCATGCAGCCGGTGTGCAGTAGCAATGAAACTCCTCGTGCAACTATGCGGCCGTCTGGTAAAGCCTCCCTCTCAGTCAAACCTGCCCACATGTAGAATAATTGCGGCTCGTCAACGCGATATTTTTGTAGAATTTCAGCCATAACCTTCCTCAGTCTGAGCATCACCGCTGTCCAGGCTAATAACTTTACCTTTTGCAGTTCTCTGTCTTATGCCATGTTCTCTATTATTAGATGATTCTACCAGGCCTTCTCATGCTCTTCTTGATTGCGTTTAAGGTTTCTTCTAGGCTGGTTATCCACCCTTGTTGTTTTTTTCTTCTCATAAAACCTTACTAAATCTGGGCCCTAAGAACGATGTCCACTTATGCAGCCATATCATCCAACATAGATCAATGCCATTTCTTTCAAAAGCGTCGTCCCTTTACTGGTACAGAGTGCCTAAAATGTTCTTCACATATTTTAGCCCAAGGTTCCTTAAACGCCTTTGCTAATTCCAATACTACTAACCACCTGTCATAGTATTCAGCCAGCAAATTGGCTCATCGTCTCTTTGTCTCCCGATTCATTTGGCAACATCTATCGCTATGCACTTCATTGGTCAATCGATACCTAAGAAGGAGAACTAGTTTCATTTTCGTGAAGTCTAAGACATCGCAGGTGTCATGCGACTCATCACGGTCAGTGTCATCTGTTAAGCATAATGTCAAAGTAGTTGCCCACTTTTCATCTGACAATCCTAGACATATCGCAGCATGCACCATTTTTTCTAGGAACGCGCAGCGCGTCAGGCTCGTCGCGCCACTACTTATACTGCATAATAAGCTTGTGTCCAGTGAATATATGTCTTCGTCCAACTATACCATTGCATTCCCCATCTTCTCTGAATATACGACATTTTTCCTGAGGAGAAATAGACCTTTACGAAAAAAAAACATATGCCGCAGCAGAGTGTGTTGGACGCATGGTGACGTTCCGATGTGCGGCACGTAATATCATCTATGAATCAAAGACGGTGTTTTCGGTGGTTTGACGTGAAGTTATTTTCAAACGGAGAGAAGAGAGTATGAATTAAAAACAGGGTGTCTGATCGTCTCCATTTGCATTCGCTTTATCTTTTAGCTGTATAATTTTCAGTAATCAGACAAAATAAATTGTGCCACTTCATGGATATATATTACGTTCTCGTTGGCACAAGAGTACATCTGAACAGGCCCGCAATTACCTTCTCAGCGATGTCTCCTGATATTCTCCGGGAATATATATTATTCAATATAGCACTACGCGTTATTTGCCTAGTCGGAGACGTTCCGTCTGATAACCGCGTTTTTGCGCCAAAATGTCGTGCCCATTTGTGCCCCTTGAACTTTCCTTCATTGCATATCTTTCTGCCCTAAACCCAGCTGGTATATTCAATTTCAAGCATGGCGCCGCAATTGGTGCGCCGTAGTGTGAAAGCACGAGAAATGTGCGTGTGAGCGTAGCTTTTGCTAGCTTGCAGTTGCACGAACTTCTCCGCATTAGCCAGAGTCATGGGGGCGGCCTGCCGCTCAATTGCAATCGTTTGTAGCAAGTTCTATTCATATGCACTGGCACCGTGCGAGTTCTTCTCCACAATGCATCGCACTGGTGTAGTACAGCACGGAGAACCTTTCTTGAACAAGCTACCCCAGTTGTAATTGATGCTGGCGCCATATGTGTCGTAGCTAGCAGGAGTACCGATCTCGAAGCGACACAAGCGCCCCGGTGTTTAACGCATCATGTGTGAATGTGACACAGTGCGGTCTCTACAGTGTTTATACTCGTGATACTCGATTGTGGTGAGATATATTTACAGCCGCATGTTTCCACTGGAAGCTTACAAATAAATAACAATCGAAGATAATATTCTTGATGCGTATATTTGTTTCAACCGGACAAAACACCGTAGGTACTCACAGCACAAAGCCTTGAATAACTTAAGCGTGAACCACTGAAGGTATATGGTTTCAAAACATCCTGTTGCAATAACCAACCACAGGTTTTACGGCACCTTTGATTTCGATTATTTATCACTTAAAAGGGACAGTTTGTATTCCTAAACTCATCGGCGAGATTGAGAGATTTCCCGAAAAGACAATGGTGAAATATAACTAGATGTAGAAGAATTTAAACATGTTCATTTTACCAATGCTTTGGTTAACATCACCACGTTTAGCTTTCTAGACTCCTAGTTAATCAGATCACAGGTTCTGATCGTGGATATTTATGGACAAATGTTTTCTACTCGTGGGTCCACAATCCCCTATGTTTTGGCGATAACATTCTTTTCATATGCTTGAGAAAGAGATCTCATGGCCACTGATGCGTTTGCCCAACGTTTTTTACTCAGTGGTATCTTGCAGATACTGTACGCAAACAAAACGAGTGGACACTTGCAAATTTCCTTCATGTAATCGCTGGAAGTCAAAATTCAAACTTACGTTTGATGCAATCCCTTGCGGAACGCCATTTCAACCAGAATATTTACTTTTTCTTTGCTTCCCCTTACAACTAGTAGCAACTCGTAGCAGACCACTACAGGACAAATCATGGCGCCTGATCTTACAACTCGCGTGCCTGCGTCTGAGCGAAGGATGCAGACATGGCATTTTGGCGCACGCCCGATTCTCTCCGCGCAATTGCTTCAAGGCTGCGCATGCACGCTGAGATTTCTTGTGCCCCCACAAAAACTCTGAAAGTGCACTGACTAGTTGAGTGAGGGCCGGAACGAGCTTGTTTCACGCTGCGAGTTGGCATGTTGGGCAAAAATTGGATTGAAAGGAATTAGCTATTAAGTTCCTCAGCATAATAACAGTCTGGGATAGTGACACGTTTCTAGTAACACGTTACTGTATTTTTGTTAGTTATTGGTATATTGTAACTGTAACTAGTTACGTTTTTAAATATATAACCTGTAACCGTAGTTGTACCACTTTTTGTGACGTAGCGGTGAAAGTAACGACGTTACTTTTGTCGTTACCGTCGAATTTTCCTTATGAATAATAAATCATTGAAGGAGTTCAATCTAGCTATCCATAGCACTTTCAAAAGTGTGTGTTCTGACATTTCGAGTGTCATGTTCGGCTTGCCTAAACTCGGGAATACGTTCCTTCTCGCGAGTCACGACCCAGATGTAGCCACGTGTAGATTTGATGAAAAAGATAGTCTAGTTATCGTTACGCACGCGGTTGTGCTTTGTGACAAGAACACTTCCAACTCAGTGTCTTAAATCACTATTTGCGTTGCGTTGTTTTTTTCTGCGCGAACGCTTTTTAATTGGGTAAATCAACCGTGAAACAATACATGCGTAGGGCACTGCGCATGTTTTGTATTTTGAATAACACCTAAGATTCGGCGTGGTGTCAACAGTCAAGACAAAATTTACAGTTGTTGCGGGGGTTGTTTCTGGCTTGCCGGGAACGAATTGAAATATGTCCATGGACACTATGAATCCAGTGCAACAGCCAACGAGCAAGATATACACTCATTTCAGGAAGTAACTGATGCTACAGTTACAATATGAAGTAAAACGTGCACTTTTTTAATTTTAATGCAATAAAACTTGGTAAGGGGCGTTTTTTAGTTTTTCATAGATCTTTTGTGATATAGGAACGTAACCAAAAAGCAACGTCGTTACTTTTTAAAAGTAACTATAACTAGTTACTCTTTTGTTGCGGTAACTAACGGTAACTTCGCTACTTTTTTAAAGAAACTGTAATTGCAACGAATTACTTTTTAAAAGTAACTCAACCAAGACTGCGTAATAGCCACATTCCCTTCACCTACCATCAAATTATTGAGCTCTACGATTCCCGAGCGAGACATGGTGCCGTACTTCCTCTCTCTCTCTTTTTGCTCAACGAGACTAGACCTGTGAGTTATAATTCTGGTAAGGTCGACAAATTGTAATGTTTGTCAAGATTTTAAAAAAATATATAATTTTGCACTGTAAGCATGGCTGTTCCCTCGCGTTTCTGGCAAACACCGTAAAACGGCACAGCATAACACGACCACTTTCAGTCTACGAAGCGCACGAACGCGGCTGGGCGCGCGAAAAATAAAACGCTGCTTAATAGGGCCTCTTTTGGGTTGGGACCATACGCTGCTCCTCGGTAGTTCAGTCGGTAGATCGCTTGGCTCACGACCTCTAGCTGGTGAGCTCAAACCCAGCCAGGGGACAACCGTTGCGGCGAAACCATTGCATAACTTAGATATCGGCCAATAAAACACATTCTATGTTAAAATGTGAGCAACAACCACGGCAGGATTCATCATTTAGAACCACCAAAACATGAAAATATAAAAAAATACTAGAAGTCAAGCATATAAACAAATACACATTAAAAATCGAGCACTAAAGAAAATTAGCACAATAGATCTACGCTTAATAATAGTGCTATGGTACACCTAATTTTCATTTTTCCAGCGCCATCCGGACCGTAGCCACTTGTTCAAATGATATGGATCCCGGC
This sequence comes from Ixodes ricinus, assembly GCA_037355805.1. Classification (NCBI taxonomy): domain Eukaryota; kingdom Metazoa; phylum Arthropoda; class Arachnida; order Ixodida; family Ixodidae; genus Ixodes; species Ixodes ricinus. Next base: position 26,036 of record JAZHYW010014074.1, read on the forward strand.
GCAGCGCGATTCTTCTGATACTGTTCTCAGCAGCCGCACTACTGCCTCGTTGACACACCGGGCTGGCGGAGCGCCCGTTGCCGACCAGTGCGGCTGGCCATCTTTGACGTTCTGGCCCCAACCAAGCGTCAGAGTCCGACAGTTGGTTCGAACCCTCCCATCTGCCTTTCTTGGGCTCGACCTTCGCTTTGTGTATTTTCGTGCTTATTCATCTTAACCAAAACACGGCACAACTGAATATGGTATTAAGTACACACATAGAAATACAATACTTCATGGTACGTGGTTGTCCCCTAATCCCAAACATCTAGCAAACTGCCTTCCCAGTAAAAAGAATAAAATGTGGGGCAAGTGCGTTGTGCGGAACGACCACAGGGAGCGTGAAATGGGAAGAAAAGTTGTCTACAGTATAGAAACCAAAACACAAAAACGCTTCAAACTTGAGCGATTTTTTTAGCAAAGACATAAATTACTGTACGTGCCCTAAATGTCTTTAGTACATTTGGTGGCTTTCGAGTTCATAAGCAAGTTTCTAACTAAAATAGCATATTTAAGCTTCATATTAAAAAACGTTAACAAATTGAGAATAATTATTAAAATACTTGTAAGAAATATAGTTATTTTTGAAAGATGGGCCTACACAAATGGGCGTACATTTTGCAACATTCATTTTACACTCTTTTGTAGAAAACGTGTCAAATGATTATGGCTCATTCCCGGCATCTCTGTGCTTGGCAGCAAGAAAATTTACACGATATAGACGTTATTTTACTCTGAGATGCCTGCTCCGTTAAACAGACCCCGAATGTTGCAATATGTATTTCCAATAGTCTAATTTATTCGAGTAACTTACCGATTGTACAGCGTCAGGGTAACCCCTGTTACAACGAATTCCAAAAGCAAAACGGTCTCCCGTGTGGACTCTGTCGAACCACAACATTTCCATAGAAAACGATATCATCAGCGATGATCTTTCGAATACTTCCTTGTGTAAATTGACGTAGTCTAGGGCATCCACCTACACAAATATACCAATACAGTTCTCACAAGTTTTGTGCAAGTGTGCAGAACACAGAAGCTGAAAGCTGCATGCAGCTTCCATAGATAATTCTTCCGCTGCTTGTGGTACGACTAAAAGTCTTAGCCGCTTTATCGAAATCTAAATAATACGTGATTTGAATACGTTATTTCTTACAATATTTATGTTATTATCGTGCACCTAACCTACTAAGTTGATATTTTCTTCTGTGCACAAAGAAAGGCGGGGAGGGGAGGGGGGGGGGTTCTGCTAAAGTAGAAGTCAGAAAGATTATTCGGAGGGTACACTTATTTTACATGTATTATGCAATCTGCAAAACACCCGCAACCCACGTATTCACTAACGCGCTTTTTTATTATTTTGTTCTCTTGACTCTAAGAAGAAAGGATGTTGCCTTACACAATTTTTCACATGTAATGTACCCCAAAACTTAATTTCCACGTTCAGCGCACTGGTGTCCGAATTGACGGCCCCAACTATTGTGAGTATCAATAACAGTGCGATATAGAATTTTTTTTATTGCTGAAGGAAACAAAATGAAAACTATACGAAGACGTTGACTCAGCGGCGTTTCTGATGTTTGGCTTTGAAAGGTTGAGGTAAAGTATTAGAATCAATATTTCACAATATATTTGGAGCCATACTCGGTCTTTCTCTGCACATTTTAATTGAAGGATTCTAGCATAATCACGTCAAGGGTATATACGTTATTCTTCTACGTAAAAGGGATCCAAATATGCACACTGTCTCTACCAGCTTAGATACAAAATAAAGTTAGACGCTGCAAATTCCTATGTAGTAAAAATAAATACTATTGTTTCAGTTATTTGTATGCACAAATCTTTAAAAAAATATTTTCGAGTGATAAATTTAAAACATTATCTTCTCAGCCCTAAAAAGACATGTTCCCCAGAAAATATTACATGGGCATAAATATTGCGTGTTGAGTGAATTTTCTTTAAAATAACAAACTGAAGTTATACTCACAATTGAAACCTCGTAGGTGTTCGCACTTCCTTCAAAAACGGTCGGTCCAGTAACTTTGCAGGATGGTTCTCTGTCTATTGACACTCCAAGGTGGGTGCGAATTATAATTCCGTCTACGTGGAATGAGCTGGAAATAAAAGTGTTTGTGTTGTTAAAAAGTATATTGCTTACAGCCCCTTTTGTTAACCAAAACGCAAAAAAATTATGCTGATAATATTAAAATCTGCGAAATAATGTGTATATAAGGAAGTAGTGTGAAGTACTTTTCATTATAACATGAAAAGAATGCAAAAATAATTATATTAATTTATTCCGATGTTGTTAGAATAGGTGCGTACAGGTCTGTGCAAGACAGTTTCCCCGCGGTGCGGCTCCTAGTTGAGTCATTGCACGCACATCACAAGTAACAGCCGGGTGGCGGCACGCAATGCTTCAGTTGCTCAACGTAAGCTTATACAATCATCACGCTGCGCAAGAGGTTCGTAGCACAGTTAGCGATAAATTGTCTTACATACGAGGTGGATGAAAAAAAAAGATACTTTCCAACCACTAAGCGAATGGCCGCGGTCATTTCATTTCCAGTAAGCCGAGCTTCATGACCACCGAGCTAAGAGAATCACGATAAAAAAACAAAAACATATATCTCAGGATGATTTTGATGTGGAAAATGCTTTGTGTCGTCAGGAATGAGGAGGCGGCTAGGAATTTGTGAGATTCTTAAGTAAAACCCTCCCTTAGGACCTTCAAGAGTCGAGCGGCCAGCAGTTCACCAGGTCGCCTCTTGCATCCAAGAGCCCCTCCGACAAGCATCCCTCGCGACGTGTTCTAGTGTGATTTGCAGACATGGACTGACTCCCCCTCGAAGCCGGATTTCCCAGGGGTGGGGGAGGAGCTGAGGCGATCAAAGTTATAGCTCATGGAGGCTGATAAGACAGGAGTATTTGTTGTCATGATCAATGGCAGCTTCAACGAAAAAATCAAAGCAGTTCTAAACAGGAACTTCAAAACACTGAAGATCAGACCATCGGGATTCATCTGTACAAAAGTAAAAAATCTATGCAAGGCCAATAAACTCTCTTCTCTGCTGACTAATATTTCAAAGCCGTCAAGCCAGTATCTGCGCGGTTTCTTCACTGAAGAAAACCCCAAGCCAGACATACTGTTTGGGAGCATCGTGTCAGAGAACAGCTACTGGCAGAAACATATGGCCCTCTTCCTCCAGAAACACCTGAAAGCTGTGCCGCTTAAGCAGCTTTGCGAGTGAGCAGCTCTTTCGAGGTTTTACCGGCCCTTCGAGAGCTGCCTTCGTCGAGTCCCCAAATTACATTGTTCTCCCTGGACGTGACAGACATGTACTACAGCCTCGACGTGGAGGATCTCATGGACTGCGTTAAGCGGGCTGTCACACAATTCGAACCTGTCAATTTTCAGAACTCTACCGGCACCTCCTTCGACGCGTTCCTGCAGCCCAACCAGATTATACCTGAGATCAACCCTGATTGAACACAAAGCAAAGATCTTCACCCAAATATTAGGCGTCTGCATAGGACCCTGCCTGGCTCCAGCTCTCAGTGAGATATACATGTCAGCTGTGGACGTGGCGGTGAAGTGTCGCTACTCCGGGAACGACGATCTTCCGATACGTGGACGACAATACCCCTTGCTTCACGACCGGAACGTTTCTCCTGCTTCCATTGAGCAAGCGTTGTCACACCACTGCCGGGTCCTTCTTTCACGAAGGAGGAGCCTGCCGCAGATGGCCTGCAGTTTCTTGATTTGCGCCTACAACCAACACCAAGATGCCTTTGGTGGAGCTTCCAACAGCGATCCAAGAAGCCGGTACTTTCCTTGCGAGCCACCAATCAAAAAATGTAAAGTCGGGAATATTAAATGGACTTCTCTCCTCTTCCTACGCGAAATGTTGCCCGTACCTTTACCATGCCAGCCTAACCAATCAAATCAATCGCATCAAAAGAGCAGGTTACCCGCGCGACATTATTGCAACCAAGTTAAAGGCAATAATCTCCAAGTCTTCCCTCGACCGTCAAAAGCCACCCCGCCAAAAAGAAGGTTTTCGGACACGCTGTATTACCACAACACTTCACACCGCCTCAGGGCAGTCGCCAGAAGGTACGACGTCGATGTCGTATTTTCGTGCCAATTTAAGTTGGGTTCCCTACGTGGTCTCGTAAATGAACCCCCGTCCTCCCAGTCAGGATTCTCCCAAAAGCACATGACTAGCTTCGTTCCCTGTGCGTCGGGGCACGGTTACCCTATACCTCTGCTTGCGGCGCTGAGTATAATGGCCAGACTGGGCGCTACGTCTATGACAGGTTACGCGAACATGAGAGATAAGTCAATGAAAGGAGTCACAACACCCGATTGCCGTCCACAATAGGGCGTCGTCATCATGTCTCCCTGGATTTTCATCCGCAAGAATCCTAGGTTCGAACCGAGGTCGCTACGGCCGTGATACAGATGAGGTTTACGAGATAATGCACGCGTTTCGAAATGTCTCGGCTCCCTCGCTTTCTCTTTCTACGAAATAGGTGGCCTAACTTCGCCCTCACTTGATGGCCTTGACAAGAACCCTGTGGACATAAATCGTCCGGTGATGTTTCAGGCAGCTTCGCTTATTTTCGGCTTCCCTTCCGGCCTTTCGTCTTCCCAGCTAGCAATTTTTCTGTATGCGTCGCCTTTCTCCCTCTCCCTACCACCCCTCACCTTTCCATGTTTCCGCTTTACCTCCTTCCCCTTTCCGTCTCTGGGACTCTTGGGCCAGGTGCCGGCGCCTAATAAAGCTATTAGTGTTGAAAGTCGAAAGGGATGCTGTCCTGTCCGTCCCTATGTTTATTATTTACGTTTTGATTTAACCTTAAGTAAGCCGCCGGTTAAACCCAAAGAAATTGGCTGATCCAGGTGATGAAGTCGCAACCCCTATTCCGCACACAGCCACCATATTCTTGAGTGGAGGGTTGAGGCCATCGCAGTACAAACAAAGCTTTTGCTTCAGGCGGGCGGTGAACTGTGACCAATTAGATGTTTACTCGAGCGGCTTTCCAGCATGTACCAACACATCGTTGTAATTTAGTGTTATTTGGCATCAAAGTCCAGCGAGGTATTCGCTCTGCGACCGGCAGATATCGATTTGAGACACTGTCACACATTCTGATATAAATAAAGGGTTAACGCAGGTATTTATTTTCCGGCAACTGCTATCGAGTATAGATGCTACGCTTTTAGCCAGTCGGTAAACTTACGAATAAAAAACACCGGGAGCGTAGACGCCACACGTGTCACGTGTAACACAATTGCCCAGAACTTTTAGGATCTACTGAAACTGGTGCTGTTCTTTCGTAGTAGTCACCAAACTGTCGTTGGACACAACAGCATCATAACGACAAATATACAAAAAGATGCCGCCGAGTTACCTTATTTAGAGGCAGCTTACACTGCATGTAAACAATTGAACCCAATCTTTGAAGGAGTCCTGCGGCTTCTATCACACGAGAACGTGAGCGCAAGGAAACTGGATGGAGGTAGGCCTTTGTATATAGAAGTACCAAAGCTATAAAAGGCACGGTCGCGTCGGAATGTGAAGCAGCAGACGGCGCCTCTTCACGATAAGTAACGATTAAGCATTTACTTCGCGGCTTTGACGATATACTGCCAAGGCGATGCGTTTTGCCACCTTATAGAGACACTCAGTGAACATTCGCCTCAATATTGACCTTCAGTATTGATCAGTAAAACCATCAATGCATAGGTTTAGTAGTCAATATAGAATGTATCTCTTTAAACATTTCTGAATTTTTTTGTCGCATATATTGACACGCGCGTCGGCGAGCGAGCGTGTGCGTGGCCGAGTAGTTACCGCGCTTCACTTTCGCGCGGAAGAAGGAGTTTCAATTCCGGTCAGTGGACTCTCCTTTTGTTTATTCTAGCAACTTGGCGTTCTCGTAAGTTCGAGAACAATCTCATCTGATTGAGTTTCGAATGTTCTACGCACCGAACGTTTTACGCCGAATGTTCCACAATCCCATGAGTGTACATAACGGACACCGCATGGCGAGCAGAGTCAGTGTCGCCCCAGCGCTCGATCCCGCTCTTTTCGCCGAAATCGACGCCTGCGACGCTAGCGTTTCTTTATGTTTGATTTGTGCACACGTTTGCCCCGTCAAACGTTTAGTTTCTTCAGTTATTCGCCGTCTTATTTTTTGTCATTCGTGATATTTTTGTGGAGGGGTCGGGATGTGCTTCCGGTTCTCGGGCAAGAGACCCAATTCGGGGGACTGACCTCTCGTAATGACGGCTTCTTCCGGCTTCAGCATCTTCGGCGAAGGGTACCCTTCCGGAACTGGAGCACTTCGCTTGGCCGACATGTTTTTGGTGGAAACGCTTAACGGGCATAGACCGCAATACTCCGCATATTTACTTTACACTCGAAGGAACGGCAAGGCAATGGTTCGAGAATC